>JAYXIM010023374.1:0-25778 GCA_037575425.1 Anastrepha fraterculus | reverse complement strand
ATAATAATAATAATAAAAATAATAGATGTATTCGAAGAAGTGGCATAATAACATTTTTTGATATATGAAGAAAGTCGTGATTTTTGAAATCCCATAATAAATTTGTCTATACCTGCTTGAAAGGCGGCCGCCGTAGCCGAATGGGTTGGTGCGTGACTACCATTCGGAATTCACAGAGAGATCGTTGGTTCGAATCTCGGTGAAAGCAAAATTAATAAAAACATTTTTCGTCGCCCCTCGGCAGGCAATGGCAAACCTCCGAGTGTATTGCTGCCATGAAAAAGCTCCTCATAAAAATATCTGCCGTTCGGAGTCGGCTTGAAACTGTAGGTCCCTCCATTCGTGGAACAACACCAACACGCACACCACAAATAGGAGGAGGAGCTCGGCCAAGCACCTAACAGAAGTGTACGCGCCAATTATTTATTTATTTTTTTTATACCTGCTTGAAGCTTACATACGTCAGTTATGTTATTTAAAACTGAAATGTTTTTAAGCAGTCAGCATATAACAGAAAGATTAGGGGATCTGAAACAGTTTATTGCGGTACTCCAAAGGAAGCAGTGAATGTTTCAGAGGGTATGCCATCAATTGTGATCATTAACTATAAATAAAGATAAATTAAAAAAAAACAATTGGTACGTACACTTCTGTTATTTGCTTGCCGAGCTTCTCCTCCTCTTTGTCGCATGCCTAATGATGTTGTTCCACAAATGGAGGAACCTTTTCAACCCGACTCTGAAAGTTTCTTTTGTTTTTTATAAAGAGCTTTTTCATGGCTGAAATACAATGGGAGGTTTGCCGTAGCATGGCGAGGGGCGACCGCTATTACAAAAAACTTTTTCTATAATTTTGCTGTTTCATGCACGGAGACTCGAACCTACGCACTCCCGAATGGTAGTATCGCACCAACCCACTTGGCTACGGGGACCGCCACACAACAGTTTCCGAATAAATACGATTAAACCCACTGTTGAAAATGGAGTGAAATCCCAGTGAAGATAATTTTTTGAGAGACCCTGTCGAAAGCTTTGAAAAAATCCGTATAACTTCAGTTGACTTGCTGTCTTGCTGAGAAGGCTCACGGTTGTCCCACAGGAGGGAAGCGGAGCTGGGGTGGGTTTTAAGTGGGTGAGCCGAAAGACAAGACTCACACTCTTCGGCTTTCAATGCTTTGTGCCACCTCCATAAAAAAAGGACACTGTGGACCGTCCAGTGATGAATACTACAGAGACTATAAAATACCAATATCTGAACTAGAATGTTTCCATACTTGTTTGGCTTTTCCTTGCAGGGTGCATGCGTGTTGATGCTTATATACATTTTCTGTACAACTCCTGCCACTTATGAAGAACCCAACAAACGAGACTCATTCCAAAGTACTTCTATTAACTGAACGCTCATCACTAAACAGCATTACAGCTGCATACATACAGACATATGTATGTATAGGCTGACTAAAAACCTACTATCCAGAATCCACCATATTTTTACCATTTCAATTTGAGTGGGTGGCATGTGAAATGCATAGGGGAATCGTAAGCAAGCTCCTGAGTGGACAATCAACAAATACACATATTTGCACACACACACGCCCATCACAATCACATAAACTTCCAGGTAAATGTGCACATTAGGATGGAGAAATGTTTCTTTAATCGCTTTTAAAATTATCTATCCCAGAAATCTTGGTGTCTACTTTATTAATCAAACCTGTCTTATGACACTAAGTAATTCTGATTTTATGTATGATTTTTTATGTGTACGTAACTTCAAATTTTTTCTAGTTATTATATTAGCTGAGTTGGTCGTTTGAACCGCCTGGAATATGCGCTTTCTTTTAACGGGAGTAGCCCACCTTTTAATTTTCGGCACCCAAAATTTTGTTCTCACTTACGAGGATTTATTACTTGCATTACATACTATACTTCTTGTTGTTGTCGTTTTTATTGTAGCAGCAAAGCATTCCCCATTCATGAACCGTAAATCCTGCTGGAGTGATAGTCGTTAGTCGGATGTAAATCCGCGACGCTCCAGTAACGTGGAACCGACTGTCATGGGAACGGACTATTGTTGGTTGTTGTTAATGTTTAGATTGATTTCAAATCATTTCCATATCCTTCTAAGGTAACTTATTACGCTATTTAGTGTTATTTACGTATTTTCGGACATCAAATAAATTTGGAGCCATTGCCAGCTTGCATTGTGGACTATAAATTGTGTCGGTTTTATTATCTATTATTTAAATTATTATTATTATTAATTTTTTTAAATTTTCCTTTAGTCCTACAGTTAAAACCCAGTCACAAATCTAAAACTTTTAAATCTTATCTTTGTTACATGAAGCGGGCTGAGCACCTTTAGACATTATCCTAAGTAGGTAATAATATCTGATTTTAATTAGCTTTAATTAAAGGCAGCAAATTAATTTTTATGCCATTATAAAAAAAAAATACTAAAAACTTCTCATATACTACCGCACAACCTTAACGTACATACCTTCTTTTAGATGGTATTTTATTGTTTTTGCTGTGTGGCTGTGTTTGCTTTTGTCTCGTCGCTTACAAAAATGAAATGCATACAAATGTACCCATTAAGCAAAATAAAAATTTAAAATTTCGCCACCAATGGTGCATCGTCTTTCGTCTGAGAACGTTTGCAGCACAAGAACGAAAAGTGCAGGTGGCCTGTTGGTGAGTTGATTGTTGTGCTGGGCGCTCAGACAAAAAAAGTTATCCAATTCAGGTGCTAGGTGGTAGTAAATTTTAATTGTACATGCAGGGAAATCCACTGTACCAAAGAAGAATCACTCACCTCAAGAAGGTTCGCTGTGGACTGAATTTTACCGCCTGACCAACAAAAACCATACTTTCGAGTTCTCTCCTTGTTTTCGGTATGGCGCAGACGCTTCGTCGACGAGGGAGCCCAAGAAGTGTTCAGAGGAAAATTTTCCCTTGAAGTGGCATTCAGTGGGTAAATAATAGCGGTGACTAGTATCGGGGCATCTCTATATTCAATATGCACTCGTGCATCGAATCGGGATATCACCATAAGCTAAATAGTAGACTGGAAAATATTCTATGTGGTAGCTGTTGGTACTATGGTAAAAGCTAGAGGTGGGGTCTTGTTGACTAGAGTAACTGAAATGCAAATATACTCACATCCATTTAGGCACTTTTGAGCATACTTTTTAATTCCAGCAGTTCGAGCAGGTGGTATACCAGCGGTTAGCAGGCCTGAGTGTCGCTCACAACCGTTTTTGAAGCACGGCAGCCATGATTTGTACAACCGAGTTAAAATGCCGTCAGCGCGGACCATTCGAGTAGAAAATTATTTAGGCTTCAAATTTATTCATTCGTTTAGTAAGGCAAATTCGTCGATGGTGACTTTGCTAGAGCGCCAATAATATTTGCATGTATTTAGTTTTTGCAATTTGGTTGTTCTAATGTCAAAATTTCAGTGAGAATGTAAACAAACGATTAAGGCAACAACAAATAAGCACGGGACTTCGACATTCTAACCAGCAAATCGCAAGAAACTCACCTTGTGTAGATTTGCCTTGGATACACAATAAATTACATAGAAAACATTTAATAAGCGCGAGGCAAAGGGTATGCCTGTGTGCCAATTTTAAATCTGTATGCTTACTAAGATGATCCAAAAATACATGGAGCAAAAAGTTTAAAATGCTATGTCATCATATACTCGGACTTTTCTAAACCCAACAAAAGCACGATGGCCAGGACCTGTGAAGGCTTATTACGTTCGGTCGCGTAAATACTACCTTCAGGTCAGCACTGCCAGGACTTAGTGTTCCTTCATCACTTGACTGAAAAGCTTTGTTAGAATAAGGCTGGCGAGTTGAGAAACCTTTTGGATTCACTTGAAGGGTCATTCAGAGATCTCTGCTTATGAAGAACTATTTGGTTCATCATGGGGCGTTTTTCTTTTCGTTCTTTCTATTCTTTAGAAATTGCTTCTTACCAGCGACGAAACCTTTCCAATCCTGAGACGGCTCTTCTTTCTAGACATGGAACTGGTCTAGCCAGTTGTAGAAATTAGGGGCTGATACAGATCACTTGCTTTTGTTGTTGTCGAAAGATAAGCAGGCCATATAGCTTAAGCTGGCCCTATAGATTCTGCTTTTTCTTAAAGAGTATGGCTTTTTCAACTTCTGGCGCGGAAGATCAAAGAGATGAATGAGTGGGGACCAATTGCACTTTTATCCTTGCTAGTATCCGCGTCTGCTTTTTTGTACGATAAACAGTAAAACGAAAGCCTCCATTGGGATACTGCGGCATGATGCTGTCTACAAAGTTTCCTCAAGCACCGCTCTGTCCTGCATTCACACTTTATGACCGTTTCATTTCTGGGCTACAACTCAAAAGTCTAAGTGTAATCAATTTGAGCCACTTTTAAATTATTTAGTACAGTAAGCAATTATCTGAATTGTTACTTAAAAAATTCCCGAAAATAATGGCGTTCTTGAAAAAGTTTAAAAACTTCAAAATTTGACTTGACACTACCAATAGTGAACATGCCCCGTACTTTTCATCTTCCTCCTTCAAATTTATATTAATTTGCCTTCAGTCCAACCACGTCGAAACAATTCATTTATTGAGCAATCCGTTGGATGACATCGAAAACGCCAACTGATGAGAGACTACAACAAAGGGTCGGTTTTTTAAAAAATGTTCCACGATTCCTAAGACCCCCTTGAAGATGAAAATTTCGTATGGGTTGAGACAAGGGCACAACAAAATTTAGTTCTAGCTAAGGTTTACTTATTTCGCATAGATGCACTTGCGAACAACTACTGTTGGACAGGCATTTAATCTGGCTGACATTGTGAGAAAACAACTTCATCGTCACGTAGAGACATCGATTACTCAAAAATTATTAAACCGAGTACTTTTAAATTTAAAATTCTTTCTCTATTCAAAGTAATCAATGTAAACAAGTCGAAGAATTTTTTTTTTATGCAAAACTTGTTTTGTTTTCTATTCAGAAAATGTACAAGATTGCGAGCAAAACCAATTTTTGAAAACAAACGCGATTTTCGAGCTACTTCAAACTTACATTTTATAATACCAAAATTAAGTGGGCTAAACTAAGTATTTTTCAAAAAAAACGGATTAAAAAGTGTCAAATTTTGAAGAAAATTTGCTGAAAAGATTTGCAATTTATTTTTTTAATTTGCACAAAATTTGAACACTTTTTTAGGAGAATCGAATGTCCTTCAGGATGTCGGTACACGCCTTTTGGGTGACCTCTACGGACGCAAAACGTTTTCCGAATAGGTCACAGGGAGCCATATCAAGCGAATGAGTGAGCGGTGAGTGATTTATGGTCAAAATGCGATTTCTAGTCAAAAAATCCGTCACAAGAGTGGATCAATGAGATGGTGCATTAACATGCAATAAGCGACAGCTTCCTCCTTCGCGGTATTCAGGGCGAATTCGACGAATGCGATGCAACAAACGTTTCAAAACGCCATGATAGAAAATTGCATTGACGGTTGGGCCCGTTGGCGTGAACTCCTTGTGGGCAATTCCCTTAGAAACGTAACAACAAATGAGCATCAACTTGATTTTTGACCTCTCCAAACGTGATTTTTTGGGTGGTGGCTTGTCTGGGGCCTTCCATTCGGCACTTTGACGCTCAGTTTTAGGTTCATGTTGGAAACGCCACATTTCATCAATTAAAATGTTGTAAAGCAAGTTCTCGTCTTTTCTCGCCTCTTTAATGAGGTCTGTCGAATGTTGAATTTTGAGCAATTTTTGGTCCTCAATTAACTTGCGCCGAATGAAACGTGCACGTTCAACTCCGATTCCATGAATTTCAACGATGAATTCGGTTCATTTTTGATAAATTTACGAACAATTTCGATAGAGTTTTCGGTGATTACTAATTTTGGCCGGCCTGTATGTTCATTGTAATTTATGTCCTCACAACCATCTCTAAAACGTGTAAACCACTCATGAACTCTGCCACGAGATATACAATCATCGCCATAAACTTTTTTCATCAATTCAAATGTTTCGGTAAACGTTTTACCAATTTTGAAAAAAAAATCTTTGTTCGAGACTGATTTTTGTACCGATGACACGAACATACTGACACTTTAGATGCAATAACTTGCTTTCCCTTGAACCGAGTGGCACCAAGCTTTAACTGGAAGTCAGCAAGGGATGTAACTTCCAACGCACTAACTCATTAAAAAGATGGCGCCATTACAAACATTTTTATGATGCCAGCCTTGTTTATTTTGGGCTTCGCCTTGTATATATGTGCCCATAATTATGAAAGTGGTCTAAGTTAAAAACTTGAAGAAATTACATATAAACATAACTTAAAAATAGCGCATGACCCTCTTCGATGCATTTCTGAACTATATAGTAGGCTGGTATAATAAATGATAACGAAAACGCCTTTACATTCCGGTTTATGCCAGAATATAATTCAGTTGGGCTCGTCGGAACTTATTATTGGTAGCAAAATAATTTTGATATTTTACCACTATGTCAAAGTGCCAAAATATTTGAAAATAAGGATTGCTTTTGCTCAAAGAAATGTTTGGATCGCGTAAAATGTAATGAAAGAAAATTTAATTTTGACCATTTCTGGAAACAAAAAGATTTTGATATTTGTGTACTGCAGTTCATCAACGAATAATAAAACAAAGGAGGCCTAAAACTTTTGAGAGACCTATGTCAAAAAATAATAAGTCAGAAGTAGTGTCGGTTTGCAGAAACTTTTCTTAGACACCTTTGTATAACATTTCAGTAAGGCGGTTAACTCGTGCTCTCAATGCTGAAGCACCTGGAACTGATCGTCGTGGGTAGATGCCTGGATTTCCACGAAAAACAGATGAAATTAAGATAAAAGCTGTACGAGAACATATTTTAAGTTTTCCGGCATATGAGAGCCACTACACCAGAGCTCGCCAGACTCCTGGTCGAAAATATTTCAGTCGAGTAGAGGAATGTGAGGAAAAGAATCGATCCTTTGTTAAGGAAAGGATCTACAGGAAAATATTTAATACTAAATTTAACTTAAGGAATTTAACTTCCATGCTCCTCGAAGAGACACCTGCCAAAAATGCGATTTACTGAATGGAAAAATCCAAGCGTGCAATAATAATGCCAAAAGAGCTAAGAACTGTCTTGTAAAGGACCACAAAAAAGCCAAAGAAAATTTCAGCGAATTCTATGGATTCTCGTTTGATTTACAAGAAGCACTTCCGTACCCTAAACTGTCTATTTCGTTAGCCTTTTATAAGTGACATATGTATACGTTTATAACTTTGGTTTTCATAATTTCCATAATGACAATGTCAAGATGTATGTATGGGATGAAATAACAGCATCAAGAGGTGCACAGGGAGTAGCATCATACATTTTAGCGCATATGGGGGATATTATAACTACTCAAAAACACGTAATAGCTTACAGTGATGCGTGTTCAGACCAAAAGCGTAACATTAAAGTAGCATTAACATGGACGAAAATTGCTCAATCAAATAATAGTAATATTGAAACAGTAGACCACAAATTTTTGGTATCGGGGCATTCCTTTCTACCGAATGACCTCGATTTCGGTTTGACGGAATTGAAAAAAAAGCAGCTCACCTAAATAACCCTGAGCATTATTATGAATTAATAGAAAGGTATAGAAGAAAACCGTCATTTTCGGTAAAAAGAAAATCGCAGCCGCAGTATATTTTGACGAAGTCACTAGAAGAGTCAATAACAAAAAGAGTAAAAAATACCGCGGGAGAATCTGTCTTTTGACTGAAAATTCAATGGATACGTTTCTTGGAAAATGAACCTTATAAAATGTTCTACAAAACTTCTTTAGATGATTCTAAGTTCCACTTCAATCATACACCACCCCTAAACTAGTAACGGAAGAAAAACATAAAGATATTATTTATTTACTACCATACATCCCTGCACTTTATCATGAACATTTTAAGAATCTTAAAAACTAGAAAAAGTGATAAAAATGGATTACTTTTTAAAAATAATTAATAAATGTTCATGAATTATTTCATTAAAGTTATTGTTTCAAATAAAATTCATACGTTTTTTATTTCATTAAATCATTTATAGGACATTCCATTAATTTTGAAAATGGTCCAAGTCAATTAGAGCTTTGAAAACAACATTTACATATGAAATTCGTACAAAATTTCATAATGATAATAAATTTCCATTAATCAAGACTAAAAAAAGTTATAAATTAAAATGTCGCATAATATAAAAATATTTTTTAACTTGTAAATATCTCGAAACAAGAAATATATGACTTAGACCACTTTCATAATTATGGGCACATATATAAACCAAACTGAAGCAAAAAAATAGAACTCTTCAGAATATCTTGACTGCAGCATCATTAGCAATGTTTTTTTTTCTATAAAAACATATATTTTTAAATAGAATACTCGTAAATCTTTCCAATCGGACAGACGTTTAGGAGTGTGAAAACCACAAAAAAACAAATTTTTACATTTATTTATGACATATTGACGCCGTAGGCTAAATGTATTTATCTTTTAAAGCAGCTGTTCGTATTTTTTCTCTAACTCCAAAAATTAAACTCTACAGTTGTAGTTTTTCCGGTATTACCGCCTCATTTGGACGTCCACTGCGTTGTGCATCATCGGTGTCTATACGGCACTCTACGCTCTCTATCGAAGCCAAGTCCCCATAAGACCTTCTCAAGCCATTCTTTTGCTTGAACGGTATTTCCCCCATCAAGAGATAGTGTCAAATTAAAATGCAAAATTTTTTTGATCCATTGTTTTGAAAATAACAAAAGTAGCGTCACTCTTAGCACAATAACTCACGAACTATTGAATAGAATATCATGAAATTTTAACAGCTGTACTTTTACGGTTAGCAATAACTGAAAAAGAGGTGAATACACTACAACTAGTGCCATCTTTCTCTTAGTTCCGGGATTTTCCCGGCCATGTTAGTATGGCGGTAACTCAATTCTTTAACTTTGGTAATCATTCAGAAAAAGGTATGAAAACAATGCTCGGAGTTTGCGAGTACTGCTTTGAGGCGGCTCTACTATATTTCTAAGTGGAAAAAACGACCGCCTATTAAGAAAATTAATTTGTAAAAGCGAAATATAAAATAGCTTACAAATACAGCCGTAAATATTTAATGTAAAACTGAATATTAGCTAATCCAATTATCTCTTAAAATTCATAAAGGAATACAATTTTCAAATCGGTAAAATCGTTAAAATAATTACTTACTATATCTAAAGCAATTTTAAAATTAATTTTTCAAATACTTATAATTTTTATTTTAATTCAATTTTATCAATTGGTAACACTAGCAAAGTTTTTAGCGCACAAACCGTTTTGTGCAAATGTATGTGTGCGCTTTTTATTCTATCATTCTTGGTTTTCCACATAATTTTGCTTACTCTCGCTTTTCTATTTGTTTGTTTATTTCCTGATGAGAAGTCACGACCCTTGGGAGGGTCTAATCTTTTATGCTATCAGTGCCGCGCGATTTTGTAGATTTTTCAAAGAATTTGTTACCACGTGATTTAGTTGTCGGAGAAAAGTTGCAAAACAAAATTCAGAAGTTGTACCACCTTGAACAAAAAGTTCCTGGAACAACCGCCAATTGACGCTTTAAGTCAATTGATTTCAGAGAAGATGTTTGTTTTTTTGTTAGGTTGCTACATCTGTGATTGGAATTCTTATTAAAATGTAATCGCCATTGTTTGACATTTGTTAAAGTTCCGCCGTCTTGAGCAAATCTACCTCTGCATGTGTTTTCGATTTTTTACAACTTAAAAACGGGTTTATTTATTTTTTTATTTTTAAAAGCTTACATGATAATAAAATTATTAGTAAACTCAAGCAAACGCTTGCCTTTTCGGCTGGCTGGGATGTGTAGTGGATCAGATACGACGGAGTAGGTCGGTGTCCTTTAGAAATGTGTAAATTTTTTGTATGTTATCTTCAGTGGCATCTTCTAAACGTTGAAGAGGATCTCTGTTGCTGAAGTGGTGACGCTTTTGAGAAACAAGTTCTGGGCAGGATACCAGTAGGTGATGTACACTGGCTGTGGCTTGACAGAAGAGGCAGATATTGGATATACTAACCTGTAATAGGGGTAATACATATGAATATGGGGTAATATGGTTCGTGGGTACCGATGATGGATAGGCAGGTTTTGTACGTTTGGGGTTAACGTTCCAATAATTGTGTTTATACGACCATTCACGAACTAACTTTGTTTGCCTCTGTGCATGAATAAGTCGGCATATGTCGCCTGGTAGGATGACTTCGGTGTAATTGTTGGTGTAACGGAAATGTCCTTGGCAATTGTATCTACCAGTGTGTTACCCAGGATGCCGGAGTGCCCAGGAATCCACATGATTTTGATAATGCTGCGATGGGAAATATGTATGTTTTAATACAATCGATGATTTTGCTTGAATTGTTGTGGTTTTGGATGGCTTGGAAACAGGGCAAACTGTCTGAGCAAATTAAGTATTTACCCTTGGTTTTGGCGCAGTAATGAACGACTTGGAATATAGCGGTTGCTTCAGCGGTGAAAACCGAGCAGAATGAAAATAGAAGGCCGCACGTGATAACTTCCTGATTTTCCTTTACCACTGCGTAAGAAGTGTGGAAACCTTTTGACCCGTCAGTAAAAACCAATTGCCAGTCAGTTAAATTTATAGTCCGCGATTGTTTCGGAGAGCTTGGCCCCGTTTAAAGGGAGGGAGTTTGGAGTATTATCTGTCCGTAAAGAAGCTAGAGCATTGATGAAGGATTTTTTGCTAACCGCCCGCGGTGAGCTTTGGATAGAATCTGAATATTTTACCCTCCATGTGATCGTATATAGGCGGAAGGCCCGATTCGGCAAGAATAGCTTTTATGGGTGATTTCGGAAATGCGCGTATGGATCTGCGCACTGCGGCAACAACGAATTTGTATGAAATTTGACGCTAATAACGGATTTAATGGTGCGAGAACCTTAGAAATATTGGGAAACTGTGTAAGAAAACAGCCGTCTACGAGTGGTATGAACTCTTCAGAAGAGATCTTGACTCCATCAAAGAGGACGAACGTAGTGGCAGGGCGTTGGCAATCGCAAACTAATGAAAACATCAATAAAGTGAAAGAAAAGTTGATCAGTGGTCGCAAATTAAGCATCAGAAATCCGGCAGAAGACTGGAATATTGCTTATGGAATCCATTCAGGACATTGTAATTTGGGTTTGCACCTTGTTATTGCAAAGTAGGTCCCAAAGGACCTGGATTTCAAGCAAAAATAAAGACAACAACAACCGTGTCGAATGCTTATGCTACTACAACAACAGCAACCGTGTTGATATCACAAACGAAATGATTTCCAAAGCTGAATCCGACCCAAAGTTCATCAAACGCATCATTACAGGGGACGAGACGTGGATTTATGAGTACGATACGCAATCCAAAGATCAGGCGAGTGAGAGAAAGCTCCGAATGAACCAAGACAAAAAAACACGTCGTTTTTAGTCAAAAAAAGAAAGTTATGCTCACGGTTTTTATGGATTAATCCATACCGTTGTACGCTACGAATTTTTGCTAGAAAGTCAGACAGTTAACAAGGACTATTATTTGGGCGTTATGAGACTTTTACGTCAAGCAGTTTGAAGCGTTTGTGGGAAAACAACTCGTGAATTTTGCACCTTGATAACGCTCCGTTTTGACCAAAAATGAAACGAATACCAAACTGCAGCCATCGAATTCACCTGGCTCCCTGCGATTTTTTTTTTTTGTTTTGTTTGATAGAGTCAAAGAACTACTACAGGGAACGCATTTTAAGAGCCGAAAGGAAGTAATAAAAAAACTGAAGTCGGCTCTCTATACCGAAAACAGAATTCCAGCAATGTTTCGAGAGCTGGAGCAAAAGTATGGTAGCGTCGCAGTTGATGGCAAATACTTTAAAGGCGATAATATCACTTTTGAGGAAAAAAGTTGTATTTTGTACTTTCTGAAAGTATTCCCGAACTTTTTGATCAAGGTGGTATTTCTGTATTATTTGACCAATTTATAGAAAAATGGTAAACTGGTGAAATATTAGTATTCAATTTAGTAAAATGTTTTTTTTAAGAAATTTGCTTGTATGTGGTTTTTATATGAAGTATAAAATGAGGCAATCAGGACAGCCCTTGGATGTCTTCCCTGCAATAAATCCACAGCAAGGTTACTATGTTACCAGTTGAGGAGCATAGTAAGATGCTCGGTGAGTAATTCCTGCTTTGTTGTTATCGTAGGAACTGCCCCTGGAGTTTGAGCCGCTTTCTAAGCAAGTCAGAAGGAATCTCTTCAACTACACTAACAAAATCCTACTGGATCATACAGTATGGAAACAGGCATTGAACAGCATTCATAGGGAGCATCTTACGGCCTTCCTAAGCTCCCATCCCCCAAATGCCATCACCACCCATGGCAGACAGAGAGCTTCAGCTGCTTCGTGAGGCCCGCTTTGCTTGACAAATTGCATTCAGTATAGTGTAATAAATGAAACACTGACCGATCCAAAGTTGACCCCGATATACTCAACAAATGTCCGGCATGAAAAAGCATCCCGCACGATACTAACCACCTATTCACATGCCCCTTCAAAACCTACTCAGCTAACACCCCACTCGCTTTAGGCCCAAATTGTCGAGACGGTCTGCTTTTTAAGTCCACCGTTACATGAGATAGACGTTGATAACCGGCAACTACACTTTACTGACAAGGTTTGATGAGCTGCTACAACGACAACAACAACATTGTGTCATCAATATTCTCGGTAGCTGGAATTATTACAAGAAATTACAATATTTGGGCGGGGTTACACCAAATGTAAACAGAAAGATACAAAATTTTAAAAAATTCAACAAAAATTTCCAGTGCTAATTTCAAACTATTTGGTAAGAATTTTTATAAAATTTTGGGTATGCAACCTTATGACCCATTGAGTTTTCATATCATAAATAATTTTTGATACTTTTTTTTTGGTGACGCTGTTAGGCATTTTCTTCCATATAGCGAATGTTCGATATTTTTTTAAATAGAATAAATGCACAGGGCAACCATTTAAAACTTGTTATTATACCAAAATGAATTAGAGTAAAACTATATAGGTATGCAAATTTTTTCTAAAAGTTCTTGTTAAAAAGTGGGAAATTTTGAAGAAAATTCGAAAGAATTTCTTTAAACTTTGTACATACATATGTAGTCATAAAGGGTCTGCCATATAACTTTACGGAATTAAAAATGCTATAAAAAAGAAACTACTCAAATTTTTCCAAACCGTTTTTTTTTTTTATTTTGAAGTACAATCCTTCCGGTTAATGATGGAGCACAACTTCACTCCAATTGGACTTTGTACGGCGTCATACCAAGGTCTTTACGCAAAATTCGTCTCAATGATGTCTCCGAAATGTCCAATTGTTGAGAACGACGGTGAACTGATGTTTCTGGTGATTCACGAACACTCTCGGCCACAGCAGCAATATTTTCGGGTGTACGCACGGTTTTTGGTCGGTCACGCGTTGGTTTGTCAATAAGCAACCCAGTTTCTCTTACTTTTTTCGCAAAGTAACGCACATACGCTTCATTCGGTGCTTTTCTTCTTTCCATTGCCGTACGTAATTTTCGTACACATTCTGCAACATTACCATGATTTTCAAAGTAATGTCGCAATATTTCCCAGCGTTCTTTGAGCGTATATACAACCATTTTCGTTCAGCGGAAGAATAAAACTAATTTTCTGTCAAATCAGATGACAGCTAAGTGTTACCATTCTTCAAATAATACCTAGTTCAAATCCGTAACGATAGATGGGGGGCCCTGTATGTATAGTTTATGTTGTAGTACACACTCTATTTTTATTAAAAAAAATACAAATTAATAACACATAAACAAGTATCAAACCTTCGCAATTGGTAGCGCTGCTATTATTATGAGCAATACATATTTCCTTTTTAATTGTTAATTTATATAAAATTCAGATCATATCCAGTATGAACTATTCTATACCGAAAAGAAATTTCTAAATATCAAATTCAAAAAAATCTAAACCGCTATTTTAAAGCAATTGTAATTAAAATAAACTCAAAAATTTTACCAAACTTTCCTGGTTTGAATTGTAAAATAAAAATTATGCAAGGAAAAAAATATGACTTCAGGACTTGCACCTGAATTAAATACGTGCCATAAAAACCAAACGAATAATTCCATCGTATTTAGCTTCTGCACCACAACTTAACTGCCAGCGCAGTTTTCTTAATCGCAAACTCATTCGCCTCGCTGTGAGCATGAAAACCGACGAAACCCTTACTAGTGTGTTGAATCCCCGACTACTGTGGTGAAAAATCATCTGCAATCCTCTGCTAGTGTGGTAAACACAGAAAAAAATCTGAAATCCTCTACTAGCGTGGTAAATGCCTGCAATCTTCCACTAGTACCACACAAGTTGAATTTGAAAATCCCTTACTATGAATCTACAAATTAGTACTCGAAGAAAGTTTAACCAGAGAATGGTAATGGACGTTAACATTCTCTGATTTAACATTTGCGCCTTCTCATTCCATTAACATTCTGTGATTCCATTAACATTCTATGGTAAAAACTTGTCATGCCATTTGGCCATCACTGTGTGGCGTGTTGCGCTATCACAAATCTTACAAATATGCTGCATACTTGTAAGCGCAACAGCATTTTGTAAAATGTACGCTGAAAGCATACAAGTTTGAGGTAAACATTGTGGATCAAACTATTTTGTCTAAGGTCCTACACAATTCGCAATCCACAAACAAAAAATGCCGATAAGCGTTAAAGTATGAAAGCAGACCCGACAATTTTACCTTTTTAGCTAAATTTGTTTTATGGACTTTGTCTGTAGCCGAAACCTGCCACGACTTGCTTCGCGCACAAACCAATATTTAAATATATATGTATATATGTGTGTATATGTGTTTACTTTTGTGTGTGCATTTAATTTTGTATTGCACTGAGCGAACCTGTTCGGTCGAGCTTGTTGGGTGGAGCATGTTGCATTGCCAAGCCAACAACAATCTCGCTGCATAGATGTAAACTTTTGGTATGTTTTGCAGTTTGGTTCTTGTTGTTTTTAACTTATGACGCTTAAATTGAATGCGCGGCGGTTAGCGGATATATTTTTTTTGTGTTTGGTGATGCTGAAGAAGAATAGGAGTGAAATAAATAAATTAAAATAAAGGAAAACCAGTATTTGCGCGAATTGTGATTTAGCAGAGGCAGCAATACTGCAAATAGGCGAAAGAACGCGACAAAATTTTGAAATGGCTATGTACCTACAGTTGTACATACATACATGCATACGTGCATATAGTGAGTGATAAAGCCAGGCACCAAACGAATGGATTTTGACATACAAGTTATTTAACCAAAAGTAGTGCAAACTTCACAAGCCAAAGTCAATTAGTAAAAAGAATGATCTATGTATATACACTGCAACAAATTTTATATAACGCGTTTTTGTAGCCAAGAAAGGGCTGTATGTATAACTACCACCTACACATTTTTTGTATCCTAATAAATAAAGATAAAAAACAACGAAAGTCGCTGTTACGTCGATTTGCACGGAAATGTTAAAGTGCATAGCTCTTTCCGACGTTGTACCCGATTGTGTCAAGTGCATAGGTTTGTGTCAATTTGTTTACCACGAGCAGCAAAAACAAAAAAACACGAAAACAAATAGGTACCTACCCGCAGTGTCAGTGAATTTGGGGCTAGTGGTGCAGAATTCTGTTGCACAACAGTGTGAAATGTTGCAAAATCAATAGATTGCAAAACAAAACCCACTCTTCCACCCTTGTGCTATATACATACATACATTTTGCGAAAGTCGCACCTAACCCAACCGACCCCGCCTCCATAGTGCATATCTGCCAAGGGGCTTTGCGTGGCAGCCTTGTTATGCTGCTACAATTATAAGTTAAGCTGTCCCACTTGTTATAATAAACGCAAAAATCTATTGTAAAACAACAACTACAACTACTGAACTTAAATATGTCTACAACAACGCAGCCCAGTCCGAATGGCACAGACATATCGCACCCACTTCAGATATTCCTCCAACCCAACAGCAATGGCAGCACCACGGCAAAGAATGCCGCGGACCTCAGTAACGCCGCCAACGTGATACTGTTCGATGGCAACAACAGTGTTGCTAACGGCGCTTGTGCGCCAGAACAACCCGAAAAGGCAAGTCAGATACTAATTATTGACTCGCATCAACAGTTACACGAGCAACAGCAGGATATTCCAGCAACGGACAGTGGGCGCGCTTCGGTAAATGAATTCGACACAAATTTGGAGGAATCCGTGCCGGCGACTGTGTTAGAAATCTCAGCCACAAACGGCACGGACACCAGAGCTGTAGTAGCTACAGCAACGGCCACAAATTCGAAGGATATGGAAATTCCAGCAACTATATTATCAGTTGTTGCTGAAGGCAATGCACCACAAGACCAAATTAAAAAGCATTGCAGTCCACCGAATTTCTATGCCAGTAGCGGTTCCCAAACCAAATGGTATTTACCGCCCGCCGAAATTTGTGTTGATGCTTCAGGTTACGTTGTTACATCGACGCAGCCGAGCGTTGCTGTCAACAATATTGTTATCATTTCTACCTCTAGCGTTGCGGATGCAAGTAAAGTTTCGTCTCAGGTGCATGCAGCATCAGGGGATGCAGCAAATGTAATTGTGGAAATCGGTGGCGCTGGTGATGAAACGTAAGTGGCTTAAACTTTAATTTCAACTTGCTTCATATTTTTGACTTGTGTTGCGTTGTGGGTGTAGGGTGATTGAAAGTAATAGAGCTAAAATAAAAGCGTGTGAATTTTGAAATGAAATTTGTTGGGTTGCTCAATACAATCTCGTACAACTTCAATACACTTATTCCAATCATCCTCCACTAATTTTATACCTTTTCTGAAATGGTTTTCTCTGCAAAATACCCGTTCAACGCTTTTTGTTGTATTAACAAATGCGGCATTAAATTTCAACCATATGGAATTCTGCGTGTAAAATAAAGGGTTTTCCAATAAGAGGACTTTTTTTTGATATTCACAGAAAAATGCTATTTTTTAATATAAATGATCGGATGTCTATTTCATTATAAAGAGGCAGGTATGCCGTTAATAGTGGAAAATAACATCAGGCAAATGACCACCACGACCACGCTTACAGGACAATATCCTTTTCATGAAATTTTCCATAACCGAATTGGAAAGTGGCTGCCCTATGTCCTCGATAGCCTCACGAATTCCATCTTTGAAGTATTGAATCGAGCCTGGGCTGTTGGCGTAGACCTTCTCTTTCACGTGGCCCCAAAGAAAAAAGTCACAAAGATGTTAAATCACAAGATCTCGGTGGTCAATTGTGATCACTTGTTCGAGAGATAACACGGTCCGGAAACTTTTCCCGAAAAACATCAATGGTTTCGTTGCTTGTATGGCACGTAGCGCCGTCTTGTTGAGAATAAACGTTGTCCAAATCAATACCATCCAATTTCAGCCATAAAAAATCGTTAATCATCTCTCGATAGCGCAATCCATTCCAAAATAACACCAGTTATTGGAAAACCCTTTATGTAGTGCTCGCTGTTGTAGTTAGTGTTGTTGTTGTATATGTTCTTGCCGTTATGTTTGTTGTTGTTGGCGTTGTGCTTGTTGGCTTTCGTGTTGTTATTTTTGGTGTTGTTTTTTGGTATTGTTTTTTCTGTTGTTGGAGTCATTGTTGTTGATGTAGCAGAATAAAATATTCCCCATACATGTAAGGGGAATGCTGCTACAGTGGCAGTCCTTAACCAGATATAAATCCGGGCCCTTCCTGTAACGTGGCACCGACTATCGTGGGAACGTTTGGTGTTATTATTGTTGTTAGTGTTATTGTTGTTGGCAGAGTTTATATACGTACATATAATTGGCGCGTGCGCCCTTTTTGGGTATTTGGCCGAGCTCATCTTCCTATTTGTGGCGTACGTCTTGATGTTGTTCCTCGAATGGAGGGACTTACAGTTTCAAGCCGACTCCGACCGGCAGATATTTTTATGAGGAGCTTTTTCATGCCAGAAACACACTCAGAAGGTTTGCCATTGCCTGCCCAGGGGCCACCGCTATTAGAAAAATGTTTTTCTTAATTTTGGTGTTTCACCGAGATTCGAACCTACGTTCTCTCTGTGAACTCCGAATGGTAGTCACGCACCAACTCATTCGGCTACGACGGCCGACGATAAATTAATAATTCGATAAAATTGTGATGTCCATTAATTAATTAATGGGAAGGAAGAATATTTAAGTCCGACAGAGCATCCCTGAAGTATTCAAAAAAGCTACTTTTAAAATGAATAAATTTTTTTAAGCTGTGAACTTTATAAATACATGTAGACTTTTGTCATACCCGCTTTTCTGTTGTTTTGTTAATTTTTTTGTTATAAAACAAGTGAAATAATTTAATTTTATAAATTTATGAACAAATATGAGTTCCAAACAAACTACATCAATAGTATTTTCAGTTATTGCATAACTTCTGGGGAAATAAGAAAATATGCTGCTGTATGTAGACTTTAGTCCTTCACTGCATGTATAAGTACCCCACATAACAACAGTGCAAGAGCCCTGGGTCTTTAGGGGCCGTCTCTGTGGCTTAAGTGCGTTGAAAGGGGCCACGTTATTATATGACAGGAGTTCGAGCAGACCTAGGACCGGTCTTATAGTATCATCCCATCTCACTGTGACGGGCCTTGAGTAATTCTGTTGCCAAGACCTGGTAGCGGCTGAGGTGTGTTACAGAGGTAGACGCGGATGGTCGAAGTTTGTGATTGCATCTGCTTATTTTCCTTACGATGCTCTGGAAGGGCCACCACCCGGGAAGGCCACTGGTCTCGTGAGGTTCTGTGAGCGGCGCAATGCGATGCTAATGTCCAGCACACAATCTGGGGCAGCAGCAAGTGCAATGGATGGGGCTCTCGACTGTTCGAATTTATCGCGTCCTCTTGCCTAGACATAACAAGGGCTCACAGCCAACGTTTGTAACAGCTAGAAGGCAAGAGAAGGAGAAGCTTGATGGACTCGTTCTGCCAAAGCTAAAAGAAGTCACAATCCAGCTATCCAAGGAAATTAAATATCTTGGAGTAATCCTCGATAGTAAGCTCCTATGGAAATCACACGTTGAAATAAAGACATCCAAAGCACTGACAGCTTTCTGGCAGTGCAAAGGTGTCTTTGGGAAAACGTGGGGTCTTTCTCCTAGCTAGGTCCTATGGATCTACACGGCTATGATAAGACCTATTATCACCTATGCATTAGTGGTCTGGATGAGTAGATTCTCTCTAGTGGGAGTCAGAAGGACCTTATCGAGACTACAGCGCACTGTGGCCATCTGTTGCACCAGAGCATTTCCGACTACTTTAGGCCCGGCATTAGACGCTCTGATTGGTTTACCACCACTTGATGCTTTCATCCAAGGAGAGGCCTTGCAGGCCATCTGCAGGCTGAAACACAATGGGAACTGATATGGCCTCTGGATGTCAATCCAACGATTCTCTCCATGTCCCTTGACTCCATGCCATCAAGTGTTATACTTGAAAAGAGATACAGTGTAGTGCTACCAAAGGCTCAGTTGTGGGAAGACTCAGAAAATGAGCCCGGAAAACACTGTTTTCGCATTTTTACGGATGGCTCCAGGACCGAGCATGGCTCCGGCTCTGGGGCCTACGTGGAATTCTTGCCATCAAGTGTTATACTTGAAAAGAGATACAGTGTAGTGCTACCAAAGGCTCAGTTGTGGGAAGACTCAGAAAATGGGCCTGAAAACACTGTTTTCGCATTCTTACGGATGGCTCCAGGACTGAGCATGACTCAGCTCTGGGGCCTACGTGGAATTCTTGCCATCAAGTGTTATACTTGAAAAGAGATACAGTGTAGTGCTACCAAAGGCTCAGTTGTGGGAAGACTCAGAAAATGAGCCCGGAAAACACTGTTTTCGCATTTTTACGGATGGCTCCAGGACCGAGCATGGCTCCGGCTCTGGGGTCTACGTGGAATTCAGCGGGACAAAACTGCACTTTGCTCTTGGAATGCATTCATCTGTGTTTCAAGCGGAGGTGTATGCAGTTCAAGAAGCGATGAACTTTGTTGTGGAAAAGCGATGGAGAGGCAGATCTATATGTGTCTGCAGCGACAGCCAAGCTGCGCTTATGGCCTTAGACAGCCCTCCAACCACATCAGGGGTAGTCAAGTCCTGTAAATCCAGGCTGAACTATGTCAGTAGACATAATAGCTTGATGCGAACATGGGTCCCAGGACACGTGGTTATCACGGGTAACGAGACCTCTGACTCCTTAGCTAAGATGGGCTCTAAGGCCAAGTTCCTTGGCCCAGAGCCCGTTTTGCCACTCCCTTCTACGGTCATCACAGCCACGGTTAGAAAATGGGTAACTACCACCCACAAACGAGCTTGGCAGGCTGAGAGAGGCTGCAGATGGACTAAACTGATGTTACCTGTCCTGCCCGATCGACTGTCGCAAAGCCTTCTGTCAATAAGCAGGGAGTGCAGACGGCTGGTTGGACTGATGACGGGCCACTTTCTGGGGGCAAAGCACATGGTAAGGTTGGGCATCTCAGACAGTGTACTGTGCCCAGCTTGTGAAGAGGAGGATGAGACGGCGGACCACTTCCTGTGTATCTGCCCCGCTTTCGGTCGAATCAGGTTTGAAGTCTCTGGCACTGATGTGTTAAGAAGCGACCATCTTGGCTACTTGGCACCACAAGATCTACTCAGATTTCTTCGGAAATCGGGTAGATTTAAAGAAAACTAAAAGGGAATCCAAGTGTAGTACAATGGACTTAATTAATGTCTGAGTGCTGCACTTGCTAGTTGTCCAACAAAAAAACACAACAAAAAATTTATAAGTACATGATAATGGATGATGCCACTTATTGAAATTGTTTTCCATTAGCTTAATTTGTATAAGGAATCGGACTTTTCCCTTATCCATTAACTTTACTCGCTTAAGTGCTTCTCTCGACTTTAATCTGTTTTAACACTTTCTGTATGACGTAAAATGTTTGTCGAGCTTTAAAGAAGTCAACAAAGAGTAGTGTCTCTGTGAAGCATTTATTAGAAATTTAAAGAAAGTGAATCTTAGAAATTTTATTTTGTAATATCAATGTATTCTTCTTTTTTTAACAATTTCTCAACAATTCCAGTCTTAATTAAGGGTAAATCTGTAAAGCTCTCAGGTCGCTTCTTTGCTGCTCTCTTCTAGGAAGTCCTAATTTATCCAAGGCAAAGACATCATAAACACTTTATGAAGTCATTACTTGCAGTGCCATTGAAAATTTATATTTTTTGATGATTGCTTAAGTTTTATGCTGCTCAGAGCATCAAATGTGTGTGTGCACGAGTATATTGAGAGGGAGAAGCATTCCTTTCTGAGTATTTCAATTCTGTGGATAAAAACCAAAAAAAAAAAAATATCAAAAATCATCAATTTCTCTCATCCAGTTCAGCTCATGTTAATTAACCTGATTCATTTCGCTCTATTTGAATGCCTTGAATTAAGAGGAGCCATCTCCTATCACCATGTAAAGAATGTTCAACTCTGGGTGACATTAAACGAATAATTTTCATAACAAATGTACACACTTACTCACTTTGTATATTCACACATCTATACACATAT
This sequence comes from Anastrepha fraterculus, assembly GCA_037575425.1. Classification (NCBI taxonomy): domain Eukaryota; kingdom Metazoa; phylum Arthropoda; class Insecta; order Diptera; family Tephritidae; genus Anastrepha; species Anastrepha fraterculus. Next base: position 4,027 of record JAYXIM010023374.1, on the reverse strand, counting down.
ATAGGTAAGTGCATATGTATTCTGTAGCTGTCAACCACAAAATTGCATAACCGTTGAAAATTCAAAATTACTTTTTTCCTGTCTACTTCCCATCCCAGCTCGCCATGCACAAACTGAGTCCCGCAACAGAAGCCAACCCTGATAATGGTTGATATTGCATCGCAACGACTGACGCGATAATGATCGAAAAGTCGACGTCATTATCATTAGCACTGATGGCTGGCTGTCCTCAGCCCTTCTGTATGCATATGTATGTATGTATGTAAATAGGATGGCGCTTGAAATTGTCGTGGTTGTTTTTATTTTATTTTCCTTCTTATGCTTCCTTTGTGACAGCGGTTTGTGCCACACATAGTATTTGCTCTGTAATATAGAAGAGACGGACATTCATCGAATTCGGATCACTGCCTTGCTTGCTATCAAAACGGCATCAATATGAAACTAGGTTGTTTTATTATAGACACATACATATGTACGAGTATGTACATAGAGTCGAGGTAAATGTGGGCATGTGTATGTTAGTCGTATGTTGCAGCAGTTGCTCGTCAACGTTACCACTGCCCTTGCTCTGTTTTTAAGCTTTCCATGAGTGATTTTATTACATAAATTTTAATTATTTCCTTACCAAGTTTTGCCTTCTGTCAGTATTGCGACCAGCCCTTTCTTGTATGCCGCACTTTTGCATCAGTTTGTGCTTAATTTATTTTTTTATTCTGTTTATATTCCCTCATTCATATGCGGAGCGCATAAAATTTTCTCTCGAGCAACTAAACGAGCTTTGAACATCCTTGAGTTGTTTTGAGTGGCAACTGTTGCCTTTTGAGCTGTTTGATTATACGTAATGATATTCAGCTCGAATCATATTCGTTTAAGGGATAATTTCTTTACAATGGCATTGCCTTGCATAACGACCATTCGCCTCGGGTTCTACAGGATTCCTGGAAATGAAATAATTTTTTAAATGGCATAAAGTGTTTGTGGTGTTAATCAGTTTTAAATGTTAACCATCCGCAACCATTATTTGTTTTATTTCTGTCTGTGGTTGCGCAGGTGGCGTTTGTAAATTCCATCTCGCCCTTTTAATTGAAGCATATGAAGTGGATTTTTTGTCCTGATGTGTCACTCATCCTTTCATTTTAAGCAGAACATTTTTCTACTGGCTGCCGTTCGTTGTATCAATCAGCCGTAACTGTATGATAACTTGATGCCCACCTTCATAGGTTCTCTGAAGACTGAGGCTATAAACGTTGACAGTTGATTGAGCCTCCCTTTTTCAAACTAACTATGTACCATTGTTTGGCGCTCCCGCTGTGTAGACGATGGATGTGAACATCTGGCAAAATAAAGCCTTTATCAGTGAAGGTTTTCTATTCCGTTTTGTGCTCCACTTATTATGTTTCTATCGCAAAGTGATATGCTTTCAAAGATATCGCTAAAATTTAATCAAAAAACTACTCTCGCACATGAACAAAAAAGCAGGGACGTATTTCTTGAAATATAGGGACAAATTAAAAAATCTGTCAGCTCTTCACAATTGTCGAAAATGATTAACGGTAGGTTGACTAATTTTGCGCCACTGTGTACATAATTGGAAGTACTAATTTTAGCAAGTTGTTTAAGCTCCAAGCGGCTATAAACAAAATCGCCACCTCAAATCGCCAAATTGAGAAAAGTTTTTTCATTGAAATAAATTTCTTGTAATGTAACAAATATGAATTTATTTTTATTTAAACGTAAAGACATTTTTTAGATTGGACACAACTTTTTTGTTCGTAAAGTAGCTGAACAGTATTTTTATTAAATATTCTTTAAGTTTTTATAAGTCAATTGGCAGTATTTAAACATCGAAGGGAAGCAAATTCGAAGTACGAAGAAAAAGAAGATGATGCTTCGTTAAATGTACCGTTAGAAACAAAAACAGAAAAAGCAGTAACTGTGGCTACATTTCTTTTTTTTTTTTGGATGCGTATCGTTTTCCGAGGCAACAGGTGATTGTGTAGAGTGCCAGATAGGCCTTATATTGTAAAATTTTTAGAAAACTCCGAATTTGAAAATAAAATTTACCCAATAGACTGATAATAATTACACGTTCAAATTTAATAAGCAAAATCAATGGCTATTTTTCTATTAAAAAATTAGGTGTTAGGCAAGAAACATAGAATGTATAGCCAACATTTGACGTAAGTCTAGAATAACTTTAATTTAATAAATGTATTTTTTTTAATTCTCGTCTCTGTGGGTGACACTGGGAAAATCGAAAAACAACCACTAAAAGTATACAAACTATGAACGACACAAATAATTTCAATTATAGAAGACCATCATCAGAAGAATGCGACTCAAGAAACTTTGAAGATAGCAATTCAGATGGTCGGTATGAAAGCATTAAGGGGGGAATCTACTGTAAAAATCAAATTTTCATGGATTTTGTTTTCATACTTGTATTAATTTAATTAGTAAAAAAAAGTTTAGGGTTACATAAACACAGGTCTTGAGTGTACAAAAAAATTTTTTAAATTTATTTTCATTTCAAAATGGCAGCTGTACAGCCGCTCCCCCGAAACGCCTTTTGAAATCTGCCCACACTGTCGCGCATTTAAAAAAAATCTGAAATGAAAAAAACCAAATTTTTTTTATTATATATCATTATTTTTAGTTGTTAAGCCTATTACTTGCAAAAAAAAAATTTTTTTGTAAAATTTTTGAAGTTTTTTAAAAAATCGACATTTTTTTGTTGTCATTTTGTTATTAAAAAAGGGGTTATAAATAATAAATTTTTTCCCACCATAGCTTTAAAAACTAGTAAATATTGTTAAAAATATACTATCAAAGTTTGAGCTTGATATGTTAATTTTTCACGGAGCTGTGATGTGGGCAATTTTGAAAACGTGGTTTCGAGAAAAACACGCTTAAACAATTTTTCATACTTACAGCTTATACCTGTTGAGTAGCTGTTCTAGCTCCCCTCTCTTAATGCTTTATTCTTTTATCCGAAATAATATCCAATGAGCATTTTCAAGGTCAAAAGAATCTATAGATATTCTGACATGGGTAACCAAGTAGAAGGTTGGAGTAGGGAACGTCTTATCTCTTGATCAAGCGCATATGACCGTAAACCGCTCGAGCGCTCAGTTTATACCTGCTTTGCTAAAACTTTTATAACTTGAAAACTATTCAAGATTTCTTTTTAAGATTTTCATGGAACATTCTGGAGTTGTTTCTGAGTATGTTTCAACAAAAAGTAAAAAATCGATTTTTTTTAAGTTTTACAGTAGAGTCCCCCCTTAATCGACAGAATTTGCACATGAGCATACCAGCAACCGCCGCAAGAATTCAGGATAATGGAGCTGTTCACTAATGCGAATGATGTGAGCAATTTTTGTATATTGGATGCCCAAAGCAGAGAAGGAAAGCAACTAATGTGGAGCAAGCGGTGCGCAGCTATTCCAAGTGACAATTACATAGATGTGATGAAAGTGCTATCACTCCACGGGTTTGGTAGTATAGGTTCACTTAGATACGCTTACATAATTAAGTTCCCTTATCACATTAGAATATTCGTAATCTTTTTACCAAAATATAATTTATTGAACAAAATAAAAAAAAAACTTCATAGATAAAAATTTCAAACTTCGTACAAACATCGTAACAATTCACAAAATTTCAAAAAATTGTAGTCAAAATTGCTTACTATTTGAACAAAATCGTTAAAAAACTTCTGGTATGTGGGTTTTTATGCCCATTAAATTTTAGTTTAATAAAGTGTGGATCATTCGCAACTCGTTAAATGGTTAGCAAATCGAAATTGGCGTAGGATTATTTTTTTTCTTCTTCTCCAATTTATATTCACTTTCGTTCCATGCAGATTCTCACAATATTACTAAGGTAATCAAAAACAAAGAAAATTTGCAAGCTTGCCCATTCCTTGTACTTACGCAGAGTTTAGCGAGATGCGTTCAATTTTCGCCCTCAAGTATGCAGCAAGCTGCTCATTTTATCTGCCATTTCATGTGTCGGGCAAATCGAC
>JAYXIM010023372.1:0-22662 GCA_037575425.1 Anastrepha fraterculus | reverse complement strand
CACAGCCACGTCACTGTCCTTATTTTCTTTCCATAGGCAAGTGTGTACCTATATGAAATGCAATTCTTTGCACACACCTGGCTGCCAGCATAAGCAACGCTGCGTATTGTTGCATATCGCCACAGTGAATACCCGTCGCTTGCGTTGTGCGCTGTAGCAAATGGATTCATGAAGGTTTTTGCGCTACATTTCATTTATTCATTCATTCACCCATTTGCAGACTGACTAACCGTTCAGGCGAGAAGATAACTCACTCCTTCAGTTATCACTCATTCACGGCAAAATTCAATGTTTTGCTACAAGGCGCATGTTTGCATTTGTATGTGTACATTTGTATTTGTATTTTTTTACCATCATAACTATATTTTTTTAGCTGCGGATCTACAATCCTCTTTGTAGTATTTACTTTTTAAACGAGTAGTGAAAATGTAATGGCATTGTGTGCTATTGTTTCAATAATCCTTGACAACTATTTTTTTCATTATAATTTTATACGCAGCATGTGTGTTGTCGTCAATGCGTGCTTTTAATTGAAAAAATGTTTCACCCAAAGCCATTTAAGTGATTTGTTTAACTGGCTTTAATCCCATTAGGCGCTTGCCTTTTGCATATCGCAAATTAATTTATTTGCATTAATATAAATTTTAACAACTTTTTTTTTACTTAGCAAGGCTTTTTTTAGTTATTTTTTATGAAGTTTGTTTTTGTACATTGTCACTGTTTAATTATATATTTCTATTATAATATTTACATATTTTGCGCTTATTTGATTTCAAAATTTACTAAAATAAAAAACTGCGTAGTATCAAACACGAAAGCAATAATAAATCTATCCACGAGCGCTTTTGGAGCAAAAAAGTGACATTTTTTTTTAACATGGCAGTCCTGGGTGGACCACTGCTTCCGCAACTATCTTTCTTCAGATTTCTCGATCAATCGCCAACAGTTTTGTATGTTCTTGAGGTCATCGATAACCGAATCTATCCATCTTTTCTTAGATCTTTCCTTACTTCGCTTCTCGTACGGTTGCTTCTTCAAAGCTCGTTTTGGTACTCTTTGCTCTGGCATTCCTTCTACGGGTCCAAGCCAGCGTGTTCGTTAAACTTTTATGTATTTTATGATGTTTCGCCCCTTTATAAGTTGTTCAAGTTCTAGGCTGTATTGAACACGATATGTGTCATCTGCCAACTTGATATGACCATATATTTTGCTCACAATTTTTCTTTCGAATGTTGAACCATCTCATTCATTTTCATCGGCCATACTTCACAGCCCTTATTCAGAAATGGGCGTTATACATACGTAGATTTTGGTCTCTCGACAGGAGTTTGGACTTAAATAACTTTATATTTGCAAAGAATGCCCTATTTGTTGCTTGTAGTCTATCTTGGATAGCAATTGATGTGTCATCGCAATTGCAAGATATTTAAATTCTTCTACAGTTTCTACACTAATGCCAATAACAAGACCAGCTGGGTTGTTTTTTGATTTGGATTGGAGCATATACTTGGGTTTCTCGTGGCTAATTTGTAGTCCAACTTGCAGGGTCTCCTTTTCTGGGTCGCTGAATGCTTTTTTTAGTGTTGCTACGTCTCTCATAATTATGACTATGGCATCTGCGTACGCAGATATTTTCATACTGCTGTTGAAGACGTATTTTTGTGAATCGAAACGATGAACTTCTTCATTCAGCACTAGGTTGAAAACCAAGGATCACAGGGCATCTCCTTGCATAACTCCTGAGATCACTTCACAGAAAAGTGACCATATAACCATAAATTACTATCTTCAGAAAACCACTTTTATAGAACAAAGTTATAGTCGAGCACTTCTAAATTTTTGTCCTAGAAAGCCTTATACGGAAAAGTCAAACTTTTTCCACAAAGAGAAGGTTCCAGCAATGGATTCTGAAGCGAAACAAACATATGTATAAGCGCATATTCAAAGTTCTCACCCTTTTGCATATTCTTTTGGTAAAACTGCATATATGGGAGACTATACATGTATAATCTTTACATTAGCCGTATTCTTTTGCACACGAGTTAGGAAAAAGCACTCGTCTAAATGTCGATTTAAAAGCAATGCAACAAAACAATTCATATATACCTATAATAACCCAGAAGAATTCAACCCGTATAAGGCTATACGACTTGGTGTCGAGAGTTTAATTATGACAATATTGTGATTGATCATGCAAGAGGTTGGAATGAATCAATGACAGATTATTTCAGTACTGCCACAGCTGAGTTAACGGAAATGGAAGGTTCCTTGGCAACTCGTATACACAAAAATGCAGGTATTTTGGATATGAGATATGTTCAGCAGTTCTATGTACTTTTGTAGAACATTTTAACCACCTAACTCTTTAATACACTCGTGTTTTTGTTGTTTCTTTTGTGGAAAAGTATTTATAACAGATTATAATGTCCCACATAAATATTTGCTATAAAATTTGACTTCCTTCGAACAAGTTGAAGAGAATGCTTAAATTCGAATGCACGCCGTCAAGCTGCACTATAGAGCGTATAAGCGATGAATTTGGAACTCCGCATAACACTGATTTCTGGAGGGGTCGTAGAGTTGAGAAAGTGACTGTGCGAATACCTCGCACTTTAGATTAGTGAAGAATAACTTCTCCGAGGTTCTTTACAGTTTTAGTACAGTTCCGCCCAAGAAGCTGATTGGAGTCGCCTAAAAATCAAAATTATTTAAAAGCACAAATATGGGTTTAACTAGAATTGTCCGTGCCGTAGCCTGTAGCTCTGCGGCTACCGAGTCAATTATTGACTTAAGCAGGAATATGTAGGAAGTAATTCTGACTAATGCATAGCTTGACCTTCAGCAACCACTGATTTCATTGTCCATAAGTTTGTTTGATTCCAAAAGTCAGTCCAAATTCAATTTTACTAAAATGTACGCGGACCGAATTTATAACTTCCTTCCTTAGCTTTTTTTAATGTAAATTAAATGCCCATTTTAAGAAAACAAGATGCTGTGCCTCTTTACTCCAAACATTACTGCTGTACACACTTCAACTAGCATTTCAGATTAATTGAAAGAAAGAAGAAGACACTTGCCAAATCACCAACCATTTCCAAAAGCAATAACGAATACTTAATGATAATTTTGTCGAATATGGGAAAAGAGTAGTGCAATGCCATTAAATGTCAGCACATAAATGATGGAGAAAAGTAAAAGGTATTTAAAGCAATTAAAGTAGGTTTTTCCTTTGTCTATTTTTATAGATGGAGTCTGTAGATTAATAGGCGCGAAATTAAGTGAAGGTAGATTGGTTTTTTGTTATGAAAGTAATGCCAAGAAGTCCTACTATTTTGCTTTCCCAAGCAATCAAAGAAAATTCAAAACAAACGCATAATTTAACTACCAGCTGGTTTACTTAGTTGGAACTCGACTCGCAATTCCATGAAAGGTAATAACACAGTGAACTTTCATTGGTATTCCGGTAACTAGACTTGAAAATTTTTATATAATCAATGGACAATTGTATATAATAAGTACATACATATAAGACTGTTTGCCAAGATTTGAATTAGTCTTATATTTTTAATTCCGATTAAACCACACTTACCTCATGGTACGGAACTGGTATAAAAATGGAATAATACAAATATGATGATAATGGTCTGACTTGAATGAAGCGAAATTTGGAATTCCAATCCGTACCTCATTTGTGGTACGCTCTTAATGAATGTATACAAAATAACTACGAACTAAAAGTAGTTATGATCAATGAAATAAAGACACAAACGAAGGAGTCTTAAAGAACGAAATACTCAATACTACATATTCAGGCCAAAGCAAGAGAAAGGTTTTAAAGTAAGTAGTTAGTTAAGGCGCATAGTTAGAATCAAGGCGCATTTATTAAAGGTAGTGGCACTAGACCAAAAACAATATGTTGTGCGTTTGATTGTCAAATAAAAGTATTGGCAAAGTAGAGAAACAAATGAATTCGCCCTGTTTCAATCTGGGTTGACAGCCACATAGACACGGCGAAAGAAAAAACATAAATCAGCTGGTTTAGCGATACAACCTTCAATAGATTCGCCTTGGTTAGGATTTCCAGTTCAGCTTACTTTTTCAATGTCGATAAATAAATCGCAATGGAAGTTTTAAGTTTTTGTGGCATCAATCTTGAAAATCTACGTTTTTCACATGGCCAATTGTATGTCATCTGTTCTCGTGTCGGCAAATCATCAACAATATTTATTTACGCGCCAGAAAAAAAATTTAATGTTTTGCATCAAAAATCATTGCAATAAACATTGATCTTAAATAATTGCTTTTTTTATTATTTATTCCAGTTCGAAATAATATTTTTTGCTAAGACAGAACGATAACTGACGGGTCAGCTAGTAGCAAATCAGACATTTCTGTGTTCCAGGACTTGCAGTTCACAAGAAACCCTTCACTTATTGCAGAGTTTCAAAGAAAAACATTTTCGAAGATGGTCTCCGTCGAATGTCTTTTTCTCATACTCCAAAATGTGTTCAATAAACTTTCGAAAGGAAAAAAAATAAAGTTTCTCTCCATATTTCCAAAATAATGCATTAGTTGAACCTGCGAGTGGTGGTAGCTCTTAATAAGCGTGCAAAGTTGCACAAAGAGGCCGATGCTACCGATAATATTATATTTCTGCAGGCCATATGTATGTATGTACATTTGGGTGGTCGTTAAAAATTAAAATCCTTGCGGCGCCCGATAAAAGCCTTCCTTTTGATGAGAAACTACGAGGAAAATTTTCCTTTTTGAATTTAAACAAAAAGGCAAAGAAAATAGCACATGAAGAAATGGAGCTCCATCTTTTCTGTGCTTTCCTGAGAAATAATTTGTGTAGTTCCCCTTTAAATACTGTCAGGGGGATTCCGATGCCCGGATAGGAGATCTCTGAGGCCAATTCAGTCCCCTTCCTGGCAAGCTCATCAGCAACTTCATTTCCCTCTGTGTTCCTATGTCCTGGAACCTGGATTAGAGAAATAATACCTGCACACCCAAGAGATCTGATCTTCTCCTTACAGGAGTTTACTAGTTTCGTTCTGCACCATGGCGTCGTCGGAGCCTTGATCGCGGCTTGACTATCGGAGAAAATGTTAATATCTCCCTCGCTCCTGCGTTCCATAAGCATTTTGCATGCCTGCAGGTTCGCAGACTTCTGCTTAAAAAACACTTGCAGTATTCGGTAGTTTAAAGATGATAGATAAATCGACTAATTTAGAGAAAACCCCTGTTCCGACTCCTGATTCCATGTTGGAACCGTCAGTGAAAACAGAGGTGCAAGCTTCGGTGCAGATTTCCTCTCGATCCAATCTTCCCTATTTGGAAAGAGTGCTCTAGCACGACCCTCAAGCTCTAGTTTGTGGATAGAGGGATCTGTTCGAAGTTCGGAGAAATACGGTGTTAACTGCCCAAAAATGCTGCCTTGTCCCTAGAGAGATTGCCTCCAGAGACCAACCTCCTTTAACCTGATTGCACCTTGAGCTGCGATGGAAATAACGTAAAAGTCGATGAGAAGTAAGTGCAAAACGACATTCAGGGCAGCGCTGGGGAAAGTTTTACATGCTCCGGTGATGTCAATGCATGTAGTCGCACTCTCCCCAGTTTAGTGATAGTATACCCCTTCCGAAGAGCTTCCTACCAATCTAGGTATCCATACGTTAAAATGGGCAAAACCACTCCGATGTACATCCACAGAGCGACGTGTGGCTTGAGTTCCCATTTTTTACCGAACGTAGTAGATTTGCAGAAGTAGAAGGCTAGAGTTTGGAGGCAAGCATCACGCCAAGATACCTAACACCGATTAGAGCGGGAGAACGTGTTTGTTTGGGTTTGGGTAGTCGAAAGGGTGGAGGTTTATATTTTCTAGTAACTAGCACCAGCTTAGTTTTGTCAGAGTTGACTCGGAGGCCGCAAGTGGCAGCCCAGCGACTGAGTACAGCCAGTGACCTTTCCAAAATCTCAGCCATGACTGAGGGAAAAGGTCCCGATACCATCAGGACCAAGTCATCGGCGTATGCTACTACCTTAACCCCACCCTTATTTAGCATTATCAGAACTTCGTCAATAGCAACTAGCCAAAGTAGGGGCGAGAGGACACCACCCTGCGGCGTCACCCTGTGAACGAATCTAGTGACATATTCACATACGCAGTACGCTTACATACTTTCATTTTAATTTCCTACCATCAACCACACCATCCACTTGTTACAGAATTTTGTCTGTAGCTGTGGCTAGTTGCCAAGCATATCGCCACTGTTCTAGGAAGCTGTAATAATGCACTTCAGCGCATTTGTCGGGTGCAAATAATCACATTACCTGTCGCTGTGCCATTTAACCCTGAATGTACGTATATATTATATGTATGAGTTTGTAGTGTTTCTCTTATCGGTGCTTTCTGAAGTTGCTCCTAACAGCTTTATTTTTTAATTTTCTTTTTTTTTTTTCCTTTTTGTTTATGATTTGCCATGTTTAGTGGCTGACATCATCGGCTTGCAAAGTTTCCCTAGCATCCAGTGATGTGGGGCTCTCGCACTCAGGTACCAGGTACAACTTCAACAAGCTTACTGCTTGCCAATTTGCCTATCTTTAATTTTTCGCTCCAACCCACTCGATCTAACTAGTGTAAGTAAGTGCCACTAGTTGGCAACCATCATACAAAAGGTAAAGCCGGCAATAATGTTGCTAATAATGCTGTTAACGTTCTTAATGTTATTGGTGATTACAGTCATAATGAAGATACTGCTGCAGCTGTTGAGACTGTTCTGCAGTTATGTGCCTTTATACGCACAGACATACCTACATAATTATAAGTTTGTACAAAGCGTTGCGCTGCTTTGAGCACTTGCAATTTTCTTTCCATTCAACTCTTTCTAACTAAGCTGACTATAACTTTAAGCAGCTGGTAAACTATTTATGAAAGTGTGTTTGTAAATTATGTCAGTTTTCCAGCTTTGCTCCAGCAGTTCAACATCATTTTTAATAGCCCGAGAAAGGTTGAATATATTTATACGTTGTATGTACAGCCATCGAAAAATAATAGTCAAAGCATAAAAATGCAGGCAAAAAGGAAAAGTTTGCATTAGTATTTTGCTGAAAATCCTTTTTGATTTATTATTACTGCACAACGCATTTGCATTGACAGTATTAAACCTCTACAACATTCAACAGGAATGGATTTCCATTCTGCCTTGGCCTTTTCAAACTAATCCAAATGTCTAATATTCTTCGTATTGAGTGGATGTTTTATGCCGTTCCAAAGATGTTCTACTGGATTTAATTCAGTGATCAAATTGTCTTCGAAAAACTTTTTTGTCACACTAGAAATGTGCTTCGGGTTATTATTGTCTTGTTGAAATTTCCAAATCAGCGGTAAACTCTCTTCGGCATAAGGTAACATTACATATTCAAGTAACTGAACGTATTTGACCACATCCATATTACCTTTAATACGATGAGTTGGCCCGACACCGTTCCACGAAAAGCAGCCCCACACCATTATTTAGCCACCTCTGGGCTTTATGATTAGTTAGAGGAACTTCGTGTCGAATGCTGAACTTTTTGACCGCCGCACGTACTTCCTACCATCTGGATAAATTCTGTTTATTTTCGTTTCCTCGCTGAATAAAATATAACGGCACAGATTTTGAGTTCAGGATATGTGCCTTCGAGCAAATTCAATTCAGCGTAGTCGTTACGATGCTGTGACCAATGGCTTCTTCCGTGCCAGCCGAGCGTGAAGCTCTGTTTCTACCAATCAAGGCACATCCTCTCTTTTCGGTATTAGCTTTTCCAGGTGAACATCAATTTCTCGTTGGATGCCAAGAAGAGTGCTGCTGGGAGTTTGAGAATCTAACGATCATCCTTTCAATCAATTTTCTGCTTTTTTGTACTCAGGAATATATTTCAAAGCATTAAAAACCTTCGGTTTTGAAAACTTGAATTATGTGTAGGATAATCCGGTTTTTTTGCGGCTCTATGTTTGCTTTTCGAAGAACTGATGTTCAATTTTTCTCTTTCGGCTGTATTGAATCGTTTCAACTAAAGTACAGCGCTGTAGGAATACTCCTGATACTTTATTTTTTACTTACTTACTGTAACTGTATAAAACAGAAAAATATTCACACAATTTTGGGCGAAGGTCGCAAAATTGCTCTTAAGTATATTTCTCACAAAAATATCAGTGCTAATACTAAAACGCAAAAAATCCATGCGAACCCATCAAGTGAAATAGATAAATCAACAAATTTTAATGAATTTGATCACAGCAAATATATTCAATCGCGAAAATCACCGTTATGGCACCCTGCTCGATAAGACTTGTGCTTATATGGTTGCCAACCCATCATTCTTAAGTATTTTTCAACGACTGCATGCATATCGGACGCCCCCGGCAGTAATGACAGGTTTGTCTAGTGTATTTCTGTCATGAAAACGCTCCTCATAAAAGACCATTTGCCGTTCGAAAGTCCCTCCATTTGTGAAACAATACCAAGACACACGCCACAAATAGGAGGAGAAGCTCAGCCAAACACCCAAAAAGGGTATAAGCGCCAATTATACATACATACATGTGCGTATATATGTACATATGTATATGACTAATTTATCTTGAGTCCCAGTAGACCCCGTACACCCCATTGTCCTCTACACTTCTGGATATCCATTACACTTCTACACCGATATTCTCTCATTCAAGAACGGAGTACCTTAACATGTCGGATATGTATTGGGTACGGTGAAGTCGATTCTGGATAGGTTTAACCTGCTACAATATCCTGAACGTAATTGAGCCAAAGTAACGCGGATGGTTAGACTCTGTAGATGGCATTCTTGTATCAGGAGCTTAGGAAGGGGATAAGAGATTCCCTATTATTCTTCTTTTTAATTGGCGATATAGCCGCTTACGCGATTTTGGCCGAGTTTAACAAAGCGCGCCAGTCGTTTCTTTCTCGTGCTAACCGGCACACCAAGTGAAACCAAGTCCTTCTCCACCAGATCTTTCCGACGCAGAGGAGGTCTTTCTCTTCCTCTGCTACCACCAGTTGGTACCGCATCGAATACTTTCAGAGCCGGAGCGTTTGTATCCATTCGGGCGCCATGAAGCAGCCAACGTAGCCGCTGGATCTTTATTCGCTACTCTATGTCTATGTCGTCGAAAAGCTCATACAGCTCATCGTTCCATCGCCTGCGATATTCGCCGTTGCCAACGTGCAAAGGTCCAAAAATCTTGCTCAGAATTTTTCTCTCAAACACTCCAAGCATCGCCTCATCGGATGTTATCATCGTCCACGCTTCTGCGCCATACGTTAGGACGGGTCGTTTAATTAATGGCTGTGTGTAAGCTGTCTGATACAGTAGTTGTAGTTGTGTTCGATGCTGGATCTCGTCAATAAAGTTGAAGAGATGTATCCAGAAAGTACCTGAGAGGTGGTTCAGTCTCCAGGAAGTGCCTGTAGAGATGTTTCCTGTGGTAGCAACTCAGCGGGAGTTACTTGCTGAGCCAATTAGCCTGAGATGGAGATGTTGCCGGAGGGATATCAGGAGACATTCCGTGGCTGTTATGATGGCAGTATTCCGACAGGTCTGAAGCTTGGTACACTGCGAATCATTAGTACAGGATGTTCGGTGGCAGAATTAGATTTTAAATTTAAAGCTTCTCCCTAACCACAAAGCGTATGACTGGAGAAGGGACTTCATTAGCTTCGGTATTCGTGCGGGTTATATAGTAAATACCTATGTCGCAGTAGACGGGTGAACAAGATATATTCGCAATAGAAGCGTATTTCAAAGCCAATGATTTGTGTGCAACTGCTCGTCGTAAATTCTGTTCACTTGACAGTATTCGACGTTTACGTAATTCCCCAAGTGAAGATTTGCTCATGAGTCCCAAGTTTCGGACATCGAGAACAAATGAAGATATTGAACTCGTCGCTATAAGTTTGAACGATAAGTCCGGTCAGTCCGTACCGTTTTCACTATGGATAAAAATATCGAACCAAGAATTTGTCTTAAATTTTGTATGTTTGAACGGGATTTCGATTGCCGAATCGTTGAAAATGTTGTAGAAAGCCTATGGCGAGTGTGATTTATCAAAAAAACGGGTCTACGAGTGGTATAAGGCTTTTGCAGAGGGCCGAGAAGCGTGAAAGATTTTCCCCCGATTTAGGAAAAAAAGAAAATTGCATTAATGAAATTAATTGACCACATGATCTTTATAAGCTAGAAAAATTATATTTATTGGTATTAGATCAAAAAATTAATCCGACATTTTTATATTCAAAAACTCCATATAAGTGTTGCTGTTGCGGTGTTCATGTGGCCACACTTTCTTTTCGTTGTGTGAAATCGAACGGTCGTTTTATACTGAGTAACAAATATTCGACGATGCTTTCTAGTAAATAGAAAGCTGATTCTGGTATTCTGATGAATACCATAGTGGTGGCAATGCAGAATAAAGAAAAAATGCATTCAATTCTATACAGAAAAGTTTCAAAATGTGGTTCTGAACCATACTAAGCAAGGCTGATAAAAGGTTGGCGAACCGATGCACACTGGGCCAGAAGACCCGAGTGAGTGGCCAAAAATAAAAATTTTCGACTTAATTTAAACAGGAAATTTATAACATCATCTTAATTTGAGTAATTTTTTACACCAAATTATGAAGTTTCATTAGTTTTTATCAATTAGTTTTTTTTATGTAACAGTTCAAAGTCAAAGTTTTAGTTCGATTTTTAACACTTTCAAACAATGTTTATCAACAAGTTGTTGTGAAAAATACTACTCAAGATGTTATTATCGTCCATAACTTTTCTTTATGGATATCAAAAAATAATTTATAATTGAAACCATGTGTATTTATGTTGAATAAGTTTTTTTTTTTAACATTTAATCAACAAAATCTGTTTTTTATTCATACATGATTTACTTTGAAAACAAAGTTCCCCGAAGTTCCCCTATCAAATGAGTTAAATTTTATGCCAAATTGTTCGTAAAGAAGTATTAAATAAGGTATATATGCGCCTTTTTGCGCCTTTTCATAAACATGTCTGAAATATCGATATTAGTGTGAGAGAAATCTCAAATAATTCTGACCCATTAATGTTTGAGCCAAAACTACCGAGGGAAAATCGAGTTTAATTCAGTGTTTGCATTTACTACTTCAGAGCAGCAGTAGTACCCCAAATAATGCTCTGCTCTAACTATGTAGTTAAACATTGTCAGCTACAGAGTAGAGCTGATAGCGCACAAGTCAAACTACTACTCCAAGCTATGACTCTAACTGCGCAACAGTCAGAGTCATAGTAGAAAAATAATTGCGTCGTAGTTTTACACAGGAGCTCATAGTCACTAAAATAAAATCCGCAGTAGACCAAAAACAGAGATTGAACTTTGTCCAGAAAGATACAGAACTGTCCAGTACCTCAGAGAGTGAGAGACTCTCAGCAGATCGTTCGGTCAATGTGCGCCCCCACCCCCGTTTTTATTTTGTATACGAAAACTGCGGAGCGACTATTTGCAGTACTACGAAGTCATTTCGCGATGTCATATAATAACAGAAGACATTTACCACTTTCAGCAGAAGTTAAACAGTTACTTTTGTTAGATACTCAAAATATGGGAAATGATCATAGCAGTGCCAGTGCAAATGAAGACGAATATGAATCGGAAGATGAAATAGAGGCCGAACGCGATCATGAAATGAATGCGTCTAATGACGTTCACAAACTTCTAGATGAACTTGAACTATCAGAAGAAGAAACTTCTGATTCTGAATAAATTGAGCTTAAATGCAGATTCAAAAATTAAGTCAAATTAAAAAAAATTAAAAATTACAAAAATTACAACAAAAAAAATTAAAAATTACAAAAATTACAAAAAAAAAATTGGGATACTAAATCGTACTAGAATCCTCCTCGCGGTGTATCCTGGGTGTATGAGTACAGCTAATTCTAGACGTATTTTCTTTGTTCTAAACCCCTAGATTCTGAGTTTGAAACAAAAATACTGATTTTTTAAATTTTATGTCCGCCATTTTGAATTTCTCAAAGTTGACATTATATTCGTAATGTGCATTGTTCTAAACCCCTAGATTCTGAGTTTGAAGCAAAAATACGGATTTTTTAAAATTCATGTCCGCCATTTTGGATCCGCCATTTTGAATTTTTTAATTTTGACTTCAGATTCGCATTCATAGAGTTAAAAAACTATAATAAACGTGGTTTTAATCGGTTTTATGGCCTTTTCCTAAGAAAAAAGAGTTTTGGCCACTCACTCGGGTCTTCTGGCCCAGTGTGCGATGGCGATAATTTTTCACAATTTTTTTTAAATATTCCTCAAGAGCAAATGCATTTTCTTAGTATCAAGGTGCGATCGCTAATTCCCGGCAGAACACAAAGTCGCACTAATCCTGTTGTTGTTGTAGCAGTTTACTAAATCCTGACAGTGCGGTGTAGTCCCCGATCGTCTTCGTCTAACTCATCTAACTGTAGGCCCAGAGAGGTACGTGTGTTAGGTGAGTAGGTTTGACAGGGCATGTGAATAGGTGGTTAGTGTCGTATATGCGTGTCGCAATATGCGGCGTCGATTCTCGAGAGGCAGCTGAAGCCCTTCGCTATAATAGGTGGTTGGACTCCGGTAACGGCATTGAACGTGTCTCCCGATAAATGTCGTTCAATGTCTGTCTGTCCAAGGAACCTTGCTTCCACTACAATACATTAATCGCCATGATTCCCATTCCGTGGCCATTCGTAGTGGAAATCAATTAAGACGAATTCCAAGCAGATTAGAAAAGTATAGTTCGCAAAATTATTTGTCGAAAAGTTGAATTGGGATTTTCCAATTTACTTTTCGGGGGCTCACAAGGGACTTTTTTTTATAAGTTCAAGAATAGAGTTGGGCATTTTTCGGTATATTTTTAGTGGAATGAAAGCAGAAAATTTTTTTAATTTTATATAAACTGGCGCTCAGTTTACTTGCAGCTGCTTGACCTTTTGATATTTTTCATACGGCGGTGGGCATCGAAATTTGAATCTACTACCGGTATGTCATGCACAATCACACTCGGATAAGCCACTAGCTCGGTGTTACATGTTCCTATAAGTTTACGCCACTTTAGTGTTGGCTTCGGTAATATTTCTTCACTAATCGAACTTCCTTATTTGATGTCAACAATGGTTTGTCAAACTTTGTAGCAAAAAAAACTCGAATCATTGACACCAAATGGCACCGATTACATAAAGTTTAAGTATGAGTATTGCATGCACGTACATGTATACTATATTCATTTACATATATCTATACCTACTTCATGATTTACTTCCTGACGATTGTGCATTTAAACTTTCGATTTCAAGCACCCAGCCAAATCAATAACAAAAATAATAAAATTATCAATGTGTTTGGTTAGGAAAAGTAAAAGCGTTATAAAATTCAAAACGAAAATAGAAAAATGTTATCAAAGAGTCATTGTCGTTTAGAGACAGAATATTGGGGGCGCTCTATGTGGAATGTCAGGCTTGTCAATATCAATGACAACTTTACGATGTGACACTGAGTGCACATTTTATTGTTTTCTTATTTTTTCGTTTTCAGTTGTGTCTCTTTTAACGCAGAACTTACCACGTTAATGGCTTTATTTCGATCGAATTTTATGTGCATGCATGCATGCATACATACATACATAGGCATTAAAATGAAAACATTTCGTGCAATAAAAAGCTTGAAAGGTTTTTAAAGTTGTACGTATTTGGCTTTATTTTTGTGGAAATCTTGGGTCAGTTTTTACTACTGGTGCTACTGACGTTTTGACTTTTAATGCTTAGATGTGTAGTGATCATGGAATTCTTGCCAAAATGAAAAATGTGGTAAAATCTGCTATATTAAGTTATATTTAAACATTTTTATTTTTTCGATTTAATTGTTCCGTCTATTTTGCTTGATTGTGTATGTATGAATGTATGTACAACTATGACCAGAGAAATAGCGCGCTTATATGTAGTCCACAGTGGTATCACAATGGACCTGCTGAAGGTCTAAGTGTGTCTTGCGACAACCACCCTACCTACCTACCTATATGTAGTCCATATGAATTGTCCTTTTTATAGGATTAACTGATAATCGTATATATTTTTATGCGAATTTCATGCTGTGGATCACTTCTCTCCAATATCGAAAAAAAGTCCTATACATTTTTTTTAATATTTCTTTTTGCCAATTTTCACTGGAAATGCATATTATTGGGCTGAACGACGAAATAGCGCAGTTCTATTTCAATTATTAGTTAAACCAATTAAAGCTCATTTTTTGGTAAATTCTTGTTTTTTATACTTGTAAATATAATTGTTTCCTTTAAAATCATAACGAAAATTGGAGGAAGAAAGAAAGGAAAAACACTATTTCGAACATTTATGAAAAAGCTACAAAAGGAAAAAAATCAGAAATAATGGGTTCACGCAAAACCGTATTCAATGCCATCAAATGTATTAGTCCAGAAAAAAGTATGAAAGTTCAAAAACAAAAGAAAGTTCGAAAAACGCCTGCGCGAATGAGTGCAATCCAGCAGGACAAGACCATCATTAAGAAAAGTAAGTATGACCATTGGAAATTCTCTCGAGCGATAACACTGGAAATAAATGCGGAATATAGCCCCAATATATCAAGCAAACTTGTGCGAAAAATAAATTGTTGCCTATCGCCAGAAACAACCGCTACTGTCGAAAAGAAATATCAAGGCTCACTTGTCTTTCGCAAATACCCATGGAAGCAAAGACGTAAAATTTTAGAAAACAATACTTTTTGATCGAAAGCTAAAATTAATATGATTGATCATGATGGGAAGACTTTTGTTCATTGAGAAAAAAGCAATCCTTCAATACACAACAAAGACCTTAAATCACGGTGAAGGTAACTTGAAAGCTAGAGGAATCTAGTAATTTCTTGGAATAGAGTTGGACGAATAATGAGAATAAATGATAATATGGATAAGTTTAACTATCTTGACATTCTCAAAAATACGATGGAGGCATAATCATTCATGCCACTAAAATGGTTATTCATACGATAATAACACCCCATGATAACTACCCCCAAAAGTGGCTAAAATTTAGCTTTCAAAAGAAAAAATTGCAGTTCCGGAATAGTCAGCACGAAGTCCCGAACTTAAACTTAATGAAAGCTGGTTAAAAATAAAGGTGCCAATAAACAATGAACAACGGCAAGAAGTACAGAAAGTGTGGAGCTCTATTACTTTGGAAAGACGCCAAAAGTTAATAGAAAGTTTACCTCGCAGGTGTGAAGCAGTTTTAAAAAATATTCAATACTCAACAAAGCATTTGACAAGGTCTCGCACAAAATCCTCCTCTGGTAACTTGAAAATCTAGGCTTCCACTCGGCTTTCCTGTTATGGCTGAAATCATGTCTGCCAAATAGAATCTCATTTGTTCAAATTGGGAATACTAAATCCCATACATTTGTGCCCACTTCTGGAGTCCACAAGGTAGTATTCTTGGTCCTATCGCGTTTATACTTTTCATTAATGACGTTGGTCGGTGATTCAAGTATCCGAAATATTTACTCTATGCAGATGATTTGAAACTTTTTCACAAAATCTCTTTTCTATCGGGTACATTGTTATCGCTGGAATACTTAAATGCTCTGAAGAACTGGGCTCTGCAAAATAAACTATGTCTTAATACGAGTAAGTGTTACCACATCACGTTTTCCAAGTCCATCGGCAACTTATTATGTTTCAAATGTAACTCTTGTATCAGTCGATGAAATTTGTGATCTTGGTGTTATTTTTGATTCGTTGTAGTTATTGTTGTAGCAGTTAACTTTGCCCTGTCAGTGTAGTAGAAATCACCGGTCGTCTTCGTCTAGCTCATCTAACGGTAGGCCCAAGAAACTTGCTGTTTCGACAGGTTGGGTCCAGAGGGAGAGAAGTGTTAGATGAGTGGGTTTGATGGGAAATATGAAAGGGTGGTTAGTGTCGTGGGGGTGCCTTCACATGCCGGACATATGTTTACTATTCGGGGTCAATTCTGGATAGGTAGGAGTTTAACCTGCTACAGTATCCAGAACGTAATTGTGCCAAGATTACGCAGGACTCTCGGGGAAGTTAGAGCTCTACGTCTGCAGTGGGTGGTTGTTTGACTCTGATAACGGCATTCAGGGGTTGGGAGCTTAAGAAGGTGGTAAGAGTCTCCCAATGAATGCCCTTTAATAGGTGTATTGTACACTGTGCGATCCAGTAATTTGTCTTTTACGTTCATTATCAATATTAACTCTGTTATTCCGAAGGCATGTGTCAACTTAGCTGTTTTGCGACGCTATGCTTTTTAAAGGCCAGAGCTCTAAGAAAACCGTATATAATGGTTTAGGCCGTCCGACGCTGGAGTAAGGTCTCCGTCATCTGGAATTCGATATATTCCTCACACTCTCTTAGAATTGAAAGAGCTCAACGCAAGTTTGTACGTTTTGCTCTTCAACCTTTACTCTTCGATAGTCCCTTGCCACCCTAGAGTGCTAGGTGCATGCTTATCAATGTTTTAACACTTAAAATCCGACGACTTGTTCAACGCTTAATGCTTACGATATAATATCTGATACCATTGATTGTTCAGATCTTCTCGGCCAGATAAATTTCAATGTTCCTAAGAGAGTACTTCGCTCTAATAGACCTTAATTTCGCTCCTCTAACAACTCTAGGACTTGAAGAGTTTAATAGGCTTCCTAGAAGTCTTGATCTTGATTTTGCGATGCCAAGGCCTCCATTTAGGTCACATTGTGTGTTATTATTTGTCAAATAAACTATCTATTTAATTTTAATTCTTAAATTTTTTTTTTAACCTGGAAATCTAGTCAGTAAGGTTGTTACCATTGACTTAGATTAAAAAAATTAAATACTAATCAGATAAATTTATTTACTGAACCAATTTGAAACTAAATTTTATTATTATTTTTTTTTTGTAAGAAGTAAAAGAACGCTATTCCAGTGTCCAGTTCAAAATAGACACATTTTTCTACGAAAAACTGATTGCAAACATTGAACTACATTTTAAAATGAATAATTTCGATAGTTTTATTCATACATATGTACATACACATATATGGTACATTCATATATACATAAGTATATCGATTTCAATAAGTTTTTCTATTTTATGTACATACATACACACACATCCGCATGCACATCAATATGCAAATAGCTCGAAATAATAAAAATAATAATAATATTTTGCCTGGCACAACTAAATTTCAAAATTAATTGCAATGCTATGCCATCACATTTCATAATGGACATAACAAACAGCAGCAATAGCTGCGCCTAACTATTCATTAAAAGCATTCGCATTTTTGCTGCAGCTTCAAGCTCTGCCAGCGATAATTTAATTATCGCTTTTTCAACATATTTTGACCTGTTTTAAATGAATTGCAGATTTTCATAGCAAAAAATATTTCATACCGACAGAAAACTGAAAATGACCCAGGTTTAGCTGTTTGGTAACTATTGACAGATGACGATTAAACAACATAAAAAAAATTATAATTTAAACAAATTATTTGTTAAGAAAGATGTTAGCGAAACCTACTAATTTTAATAAATGCAATAAACGAATATTATAATTAATTAAATAACTCAGCTACATTACATAAAGCCAAATATTAATACAGCTGCGGTCAAAAACATGCTATTGAATGAGTCTCGTTATTTCTATTCCATATTATTATTAGACGACCAAAAAGTTCAAAATTTACAAATAAATTTATTGGTGTTTAATGCATCCGTCATTGTCGAATGGTATGTGACTGCTATTCGATAGTGCACGGGTTCGAAGCCCCGTCGGCATACAACAAAATCATCAAATGAGAGAAAAAGGTTTTTAAATAACAGTCTCCCCACGACAGGCAATGGCAAACCTCCAAGTGTGCATATTTCTGCCATAAAAGAGTTCTTCATAAAAACCATCTGCCGTTCAGAGGCGACGTAAAACTGTAGATCGCTCCATTAGGCGCACCACAAATATAAGGAGGAACTCCGCCTGTTGGGCGTTTGGCCAATAGTGTTTGTTCTATATCTACAGCCTGTCTAATGGAAGCATGACCGTCAAAATTTGACCTAAAAGTCCAACAAAATATTTGGGAAGTCGAAGACATTCACAAATAAATGAGTCAATGGTATACCGAAGTTAAAAACGTTTACGACTTTCCCGGACGAGGTCTGAAAAATACCTATCCAAAAGAAGATCAGAAGCTGCGTGAAGCTGAAGCAGTTTAAGGAAAACGAAAACAATTTTTGGTCTCAAGTATTTTACTGAATGAAAAATTAGGCGTGGAAAATTGTATTACTTCTATTTTTGACTGGACTTGGTAGCATTGGTAGGTGATACTGCGAACGACGGTTCAAAATTAAATCCAAGAGAAGAGTGTGGAATATACCTTAAAGGCGATAAAATAGATTTAGAGGAATAGCTAAAGGTTTTAAAAGCAATACGCAAATTCACTCTAATTTTAGACCTCTTTTTACTGGGTAATTGGTATACATTAATAATCAAATTGTATCGCCCGATTAGTCTTCATAAGAGGAATGTGATATAATTAGTCGAATGTTCGAAATTATTTATAAGTACTAAATTTCATAAATTTTTAAAAGCTAAAAAACAAAAATGGCAGCCGCCATGGCCGAATGGGTTGGAGGGTGATTACCATTCGGAATTCAGAGAGAGAACGTCGATTCGAATCTCGGTGAAACACCAAAATTAATAAAAACCCCTCGGCAGGCAATGACAAACCTCTGAGTGTATTTCTGCCATGAAAAAGCTCCTCAGAAAAATATCTGCCGTTCGGAGTCGGCTTGAAACTGTAGGTCCCTCCCACAGCATCAAGACGCACACCGCAAATAGGAGGAGGAGCACGGCCAAACACCCAAAGAAGGGTGTACGCGCCAATTATATATATATATAGAAAACAAAAATATTGCACATTTAAATGGTTACTTCGTTTGTTTGAAAAAAGGTATATACCTGTTGGTATATATTCGTGCTTGCTGGTTTTCACATTCTTGGCGTCTTCGATTCGCGTCAGCATCGCGTGGCAAATAGATGAAGTAACTGGTATAAATAATACCAGGTTGTTCAGGAAGTCTAGCCCAATTTTTTTATGTTGGTACACTCTTCATATGAACGTACGTGAGGTTTCATTTCAATCTGTCAACTCATTCTTCGATTACAAGCCATTTAGTATCGACGTGCCACAGTATTTTCTATAATGGAAAAAAATCAAGTATCGTGCGGTGATTGAGTTTTTATTTTTGGAAGGTTCAAAAGGAAAGGAAGTTTTCGAAATTAGTACCGTAGGAAGATGGGGTGCTAAATTTAAACTACGTCGTATAAGCCTTGAAGACGATCCCCGTCCCGGACGTCCAAAAATATAACAACACCAAAAATCGTAGGAAGAATAAACGAAATCGCATTGAAAACTCGTCAAGTGACTGAGAGAGATTTAGTAGAAGCCCTAGGCATCTTATTGGGCAGTGTAAGCAATATTTTGACCGTAGTATAGGATTTCAGAAAGCAGTATGCACAATAGGTGGCGCCTTCGCTAACAATGAAACAAAAACACATTCGAATGCGACTTTCTCAGCAGCATTCAGAGCGTTTTCGAAAGGATAAAGTGGATTTTGTGCTTTGATTCATCACTATGGATGAGACTTTGGTCCATCGCCATGATCCTTAATTAAAACAGGAGTGGTGTGAACCTGGCGCCTCGAGTTCGTGTCCAGAAATCGGTCAAGAAGGTGTCAGCATCAATTTTTTGGAATGCAAAAGGAATTTAGACCTGCTGAAGGAAAAAAATCGTGAAAAAAGACAAGTCCAAGCACTCAGTCAGTAGACCATTGTACTACACCCGGATAGATATCAGTAGAAAGAATAGAGATAGGAAAGATAAAACGTGGATGGTAAGACGGATAAATTAGTTAGAGGTCACTCTTCCACAAATCTCTTGGATTCCTTGATGAATTTTAAGAGATCCGGAAGAGGAAGAGTATGAACTTTATTCATACTCAGTATAGCACAACCCAATATTCTAAGTCTGATTCTGGAAAATGCAGGACAGCTACAGAGAAAATGCTCTGCAGTGTCGTCATTCTCAAGACAGGATATGCATATCGGCCTGTCTACGACCCCCATGGTAGCCATATGCTGACCACAGACGTTGTGCCCTGTGATTACACCCACCAGTGCTCTCAGGTCCTTTCTGCTAAGTTTTAGGAGAAAGGTCGCTGTTTTCCTGTTTGAATCTTTCACAAAGCACTTGGCTACTCTGCACGAGTTCAACTCAGACCAACGACCTCTGTGGGTAGACCTCATGAAATCGTCAATTCATAGTTGAATCGATGCGGAATTGATACCTTGAAAGGGTTCAGGGTCTAGTGGCATACTTGCAGAGCCTTTATTTGCCAATTTATCAGCTAATTCGTTCCATGTAATACCACAATGTCCAGGCACCCAAATAAGACTAACTTTGTTGTGTTTTGCAACACTGTTCAGTTTTGTCTTACATTCACCATTCACCACATCAACCATTGATCTCTATCTGGGATCAGAACATCATACTTTCTACCGAAGCTAACGACAGGCACCCGATTGTCTACCGGCATTGAGAACAGTGTACACCGCTCCGACAACTGGTGGTATATCTGACAGTGGCCAGTGCTTACTTCATTTCCCCAGACTCCGTTTGACTTGAGCCTGTACGCAGCCTTCATTGCTTCCTTTCGAATTTGAAGATCTAGAGGTTGCAAGCTCAGAATGGCATTAAGGGCATCACCAGATGACGTACTCATGGCACCTGTGATACCCAAACACACACTTCTCTGTAGCCTGTTTAGGGGTTTTACTCTGGAATTAACCATTGTGGCGTCCCACCATACTACAGAGGCGTATGTAATAATGGGTCTAATCAGGATGATGTACAGTGTACTATCGCGGGTCTTAGACCCCATGTCTTGCCAAAAGTTCTCTTACACTGCCAGAAGACTTTTAGTGTTCGAGAGACCTTCACCTCGACGTGCTTCGTCCAGGTAAGCTTACTATCTAGGATTACTCCTAAATATGTAACCTCAGAAGACAGTTGCAGTGTTACCCCTTTCAATGTGGGTAGTAACAGGCCTTCCATGTTGCGTTTCCTAGTGAAAAGCACTAAGGTACTTTTTGTAGGATTCACCGAAAGACCATGCAATCCGCACCAATACTCAATCTTATTCAGAGCTACCTGCATTTTACTGCATATAACTTCAAGTGATCGCCCTGAGATTAATACGCACACATCGTCTGCGTAGGCTTGGATGTGTCCAATTTCCTGCAGATCATTCAGAAGAGAGTCCACCACGAAGCACCAAAAGTAGGGGAGAGAGTACACCGCCTTGTTGGCAACCCTTCTTAACCTCAACTCTGACTCCTTCATCGCTTTCGCTATCTATGGTAAGCAGTCTTTTGGATAGCATAGAGTGGATCCATCTGACAATGATTTCTTCCACTCCATAACTTCTGATAGAAGAGCACATAGAGTCAAAGGTAGCATTGTCGAAAGCCCCTTCAATGTCCACAAACACACCAAGAGTATACTCTCTTGTTTCCAGCCTCTTTTCGATTATGCTAACGCACTCGTGCAGAGTCGATTCGCAAGATTTCCCACTTTGATAAGCATGTTGTCTGACGTTGAGAGGGTTTCGACTTAGAACCCTCGACCTAATATGCTTCTCCACCATACGTTCCAGATCCTTAAGCATAAACGATGTCAGGCTTATAGGTCTGAAACTTTTTCGTAAAGCGTAGCTTTCCTTGCCTGGCTTTGGGACAAATACAACTTTCACCAAACGCCGCAATTGTAGAACATAAGCGTACGCAAAGCACTACACATTTAAATCACATTCAGTCTTAGAGTAGAATTCCACACTACCTTGTTTCGGTAAAGTTCCATTGAAAGAACTGTAGTGCGCGTCTAGTATTAAGAACCAGCTTGGATTTACTGGAGCCGCTGCAGCGGCGTAGGAACTTACTAAGTAATCTCTCTAGAAGATTATGATTGGTTTACTGTCATTGTGACTGCTGGTAAACATTGGGAGTCTTCAGCTAGAAAGAAATTAACAACATTTTTTTTTTCAAACCATTTTGTAAATTCTGGGCTTCTGTTTTTTTATGCACGAACACTAACCATGCAATACAATCTTATGAAAGAAGAATGAAAAAGATTTTTTTTATTTTGCTTCACAGTAAAAATAGCAAATCCGTAAACATGTAAACCACATAATTCTTAAGTAACCAGCAATGCGCCAAAACTACATTACCGTTTTACCATCACAAAATGTATTTATTTATTTCACTTTTCAGTCTTTATTATTACTAAGGCATGCAAATAACCAATTGCGGTAGCATCAGCATGTAAATATGATGGTGCATACAGGGTGGTCCATATGGATTTCTTTTAGAAATTAAAAAAATTAAACAAAATCAGTTGTTATTAGCTTATTCGAAAGGTCAAACATTCCATTCCCATTATCTATAGAATCCGATTTCATTTATCAGCTGCCTTCACAGTAGCCCCTCCTAGTTTTCCAAAGCCTTGGTGACGATTTCTGGCTGGGAA
>JAYXIM010023371.1:0-15576 GCA_037575425.1 Anastrepha fraterculus | reverse complement strand
TTCCCCCACTAGCCGATTCGGTTGATCGCTTGGCAGACACTCTGCGCGGGAAGGCTCATTACTTTTCAATCAAACCCTGTAGAAATGAAGATAAATGTTGTAAATTACTAGAAAATATGTTCCTACTTAAAAAAGGGTCTTCCAGAAAACTCGGCTAGAAGTTGTTTTAAAATAAAATATGTAAAAATTTAGATTCTTTCTGGTTTCACTGTTTTTATTAAAAATACCACTCATAACAAACATATATGTGAAAAACAACATATTTTAAATGTCTACTATGAACTCGTCCACAGGCTTTCATACAAGAACTCAAATTTTTTGAGATCCACTCACACATTATCGCCACAGTATTGCATTGAGTTCAGCAATATGAGTCCGAATGTTGTGTTTCAGCTACGAAATTTTTGTTGGGCTATTCACATAGACTTTATTTTCAAAAAACCCCAGAAAATGTAGTCTAGAGGAGTCAGATCGCATGATCTAGATGACCAGTTGATGTCACCATTACGTCAAATTAATCGAACGGGAAACTTAGATCGCAATAATGCAATGCCGTGTTGTGTGACTTGCGGCTCCATCCTGTTGAAAAAAATGTCTATGCCTTCAATTTAAGGCCACACAAAATCGTCAAGCAGTTATCTATAGCAATGTCCATTGACAGTAACAGCTCTTTCATTTTCATCTTCAAAGAAAAACGGGCCAATTATTCCACCAGCCTAAAAACTACACCAAATGGTACATTTTAGTGAATGTAATAATATTTTCTGAAATAACTCGAGCGTTTTCTTCTCCCCAGAGGTGGCAATTATGTTTGTTAGCAAATGAGCTTAATCACTATTGATGGAATTTCTGCGTTGATAATGATCTGTTAACTTCAATTTTTATGTTAATTAATTGTCAAGAACGTCGAGGTATCGATGTTGAAGGTTGTTCAGCAACACTTTGCGCTACAGCAGCAATATTCTCAACAGAATGCTCCATTTTTGGTCTGCCAGTCCTTTTTTATCCTTGTCGGAACCAGTTTCTTGAAATTTGTTCACCAAACTTCGACTCATTCGGACGATGTTTCATAAACATTAACAATCCTGGATGCTTTTTATATGTATACTAAATATCAACTTTAGTTACAAATTACCATCAATTCACAAAGCAATTTCTATTTTCTAATCATCTATTTATTGATTATAATTGTGTTCGAACCACTCCGATTGGCAGATGGTTTTATGAGGACTTTTTGCGTGGCAGAAATACACCCGGAGGTTTGATACTGCCTGACAAGGAGCAACAGGAAAAACTGTCTCTATCATTTAGTGTTTCGGGTCCGAGCTTTCGAACCTGCGTACCTCCAACTGCTTCGGCTACGTTCCCAGTCAATTCTACTTTACCGGAACAATCCGGGTTTATATCTGGTCAAGCACTTTCATCTAAGCAGCATTCCCCGTAAATATATGTTATTTACAAAACTACATTGAAACTGAACAATTATATTATAAAATTTGTGGATGCTGCAAAGAATCTAGGAATAACTTTTAATAAATATCGGACTAAAAATAGCCACATCTATAGCGCAATAGGCAAAGTCTATGGATTGCTACGATCATTATGGACTGCTTAGCACCTTACCCTAGTGGAAATTCGACTGCTTCTAGCAAAAACGTTCTTGATACCAACGGTACTTTACGGTTGTGAACTGTATGCCGATTGTGATAGTCTATGGCGTAGCAGGCTTAAAGTCCTTTACAACAATATTGCGGGATACGTTTATTGTATAAAGCGCCACGAGCACATATCCGCTTTTTTAAACTAATATTTTCCATACGATTTAATGGCTTGCTAAAGTTAAAATGCTTAACGTCTTTCCACAAAGTCATTACGTCTCAGGAGCCCAAATACATTATAGAGCGACTTCAATGTGCTAAATCGAATCTCGATCTCTTAACTTCCTTAGTATGAACTACAGTTGCCTAGTAACAGAACGTCAATTCTTTGGCCTTGCTGTCCGTCTTTGGAACCTCCTACCACTAAAAATCCAAATAAGAAGCACACCGCGCTTAAGAAGTAAACTGTTGCCAATAGCTGCTAATATATACGCATAACTTTATTTTTTCCTTTTCTCTTCTGCGCTATTTCTATTCATTCCCAATTACAACATTCTTTGTATTTTATATTCTTCTGAATCCCTCTGCTAACTCCGGAAGCAAGCCATTATTATTTCCTTATTTTTTACCGATTTGCAATACCTATCATCTAGAGTACCGAGTTTTGCGAGATATGTATGTCATATATGTATATCGCATAAACCAACAGATAAATAGACGCACTATATAGGTTAGTCGATTATATCTCTCTATATCTGTATCGATTCAAACCACTACAGAATGAAATAAGCTAAGCAAAGCAGCCTGACCATTTGGTTTCGGAAGACTTTCGATTAGTTTTAATATTTCCACACTGTGTGCACTCTACCCACAAATTAAATTTGTTCAATTAAATGATTAGCACTCAGTATAACGAAAGCTATTTTTACGAGTGAGTTTTGTTAAAAAAAATTTAAAAATCAGGAAACGTGTAAAACCTTGCGAGCCATAGGAAATGTGCACGTGTCAAGGAAATAAAAGAAATTGCAAAATCAATTTGAAATGGCAGGTGCCTACGATATAAAAACGAAAAATTGATTGGAATAAAAACACCAACACGAAAAACATAAGTACAACGAAGTAAACTACTAAACTAAATCACAAAGTCAGCACAAGTTCGTATAAAACTTTTGTATAAAACTGGCGCTATGAAATAAAAAAAATATTAAAAAGCAAAAAAAATTAATTTTATTTTATTTTAATCGACAGATGTGCGCAGCTGTTAAAAATGATCTATCGCATGCTTATGTACATCCTGTGTTCACAAAAATAGCAGCTCAACATATTGCGAAGTTTTGATTGTTTATTTATTTTTCATTTAACTTTTTAATTTTTTTTTATAAAAATATAGTTCATACTAAAACAAAACCCATATACTCGTACATATGTATGTAAGTCAAAGTTTCAAACCTTGCACAAAATTTAAAAAGTTCGACAAATTTTCTTTAAAATTTCCAACTTTTTACTTCGAATTTTTAAACAATTTCTAGGCATCCCAGAAAAGTGCCAGTTTAAAGTAGCTGGAAATTCGTGTTAATTTTTGATAATTTTTTTGTTGACGGCGTTATGTATTTCCTTCGATATAACGAACGCTCGAAATTTGTTTAGATGGAGAAAATAGACAAGCCCGCGAACATTGTTAAAATTGAATATGCTGTAAAACTACAAATTCAAAGTTTTTATATAAATTCTGATTGAAAAGTTTGAAATTCTTCCGAAAATTTGCTAATTTTTTTTATTTTATACCAAAAGTTTGAAACTTAGAGTTATATGGTTTTTATTGTAGTAAAGAGTCTCTCTAAAGTGACGCATAGATTTTAAGTAGGTACGTAGGTAGGTAGAGTGGCTGTTGCAATGACACATATAGTTCTGTCGTATATCCCTTGTGATACCACTGGAACTTATCCATACACTAATGGCTCATTTTTAAACCATTCTGTAGCTTTTATAAACGAGCAAGTTAGCTAACGAGCGTTAGTTTTAGATGCGCTATATCCGTTACACCTGTTAAGAATGCAGTACCAAAAGTGCGAAGCCTCCTTCTGGCTAAGTCTTCACACTCACATAGGAGGTGTGTGATTCTTTCCTCTTCTTCTGCGATAAGACAGTCCCTACAAAAATCATAGTATGGAAGTCCTACCCTTCTGCCGTGGCTACCTATTAAACACTGACCAGTTAATACCCCTATCATGTCTCTTATAACTTCTCTGTTAATTTTTAACAAGCTCTTTGATCGACCGCTGTTCATCTGCCCTGCAGTTGTCTGCTATATTCCTGTGGTCACGACAACCAAATAAGGAGTACTTTATAGTATTGAGACACGCCATTTAGAAGTTTAAAGCATTATGTGACTGTTTTTTATGAGTCCATTTGGATTCAAGCACTTTTATCACTGCTTGACTGACTGAGTAAATGAAGACTTCATTTGTGGATAATATTCTCGTTTTTATCAACGTAAGTCCCTCTTTTGTAGTAGTGACTTCCTCTTGAAGTACACTGCAATGATCAGGAAGGCAAAATGATTGGCTGAACGCAAGTTTATCAGAGTAAACCCTTCCGCCTACTTTGTTATCTAGTTTTGAGCCATCTGTATAGATGTTTATGTCATTTTCGTTAATAATAAGTCCGTTAGCCCATTTAGAAGGATTTATTTACGTTAATATCCTTGGTCTTACAGAAATTCATTGCACCAAGAATGCAGGAGAAATTTTCTAAAATTTACGACAGCCCTCTTCGGTTCGTTCTGAGTAGATCGATTTCTCTTAATCTGAGAGCTGGGTTGGCTGCTGTTTGCTTGCCGAATTGCTCTACTAGTGATGAGTTGTGCATACTGCTTAGTGCCTCTGTGAACTACATCTAAGGTCCCCGCAGATGCAAAGACTGGCCATTCTTTGTACTTGTTCCATGGTTCTTTTGATATATTTCTCATCTAAAGCCGGTCACCATACTATTAGACCATATGTTAGAATTGGTCTTACTATCGCTGTGTAAAGTTAGTATACGATAGAGGAGGAAAGACCCCAACTTAATCCAATTAACTTTTTACAAGAGCTGAGTGCTATTGCCGCTCTTTTTACTCTATCTTCGACACTTGTCTTCCATCTAAGTTTTCTGTCTAATATTGGACCTAAGTAGCAGGCTTCATCACTAAATGACAGTGCCTTGCTGTTAGTAGAATAAGTCCTAAACGGTACCTTTTCCTATGTCATCTTTGACATTTATCAAGTAAAAAGATGTGCAATTTTACACGATAGAATAACGCGTTAAAATTATTGAAACTTATTATCTCTTGTTATGTTACTACGTATGGCAGCTTCTTGATTTACATGTGTTTATGGAAACTTATATGAAAATAATCGATCTTTAAGAACAACACATCGCAGAATTCGTGATTGTTGTGGATGAGAATAATCGTCGAATGAGTCGGCAATTTAAAGGTTGGTGAAAAAATTTCGGGAAATTGGTTCTGTCGAGGATAGAAAAAGAACTAGGAGACTAAAAACTGGACGTTCTATTGAGAATATTGCTGCTGTACCGCAAAGTGTTGCTGAACAACCTTGAGCATCGATATCTTGACGTTCGCAACAATTAGGCATTCATGAATCGACTGTTTGGCGGACTTTACCCGTAGTCGTGGTCATTGTGGACATTTAAATGATGTTAATTTTCACAAATAATTGTTAAAAGCCGTATTTTGAATACAAGTGTAACATGAATCTGAATTTTTACATATTTTGTTTTAAAATAACATCTAGACGCGACTTGTGAATTACACTTTCTTAAATCAAAAATAAATAAATAGTCAAAACTGTCCAATATGTAATGTTTCTATTGTTGTATGGGTGGTTGTAATTTTAAGTATTTAATGTTAAATGTTTTCGGTTTTCGGTTGTGTATAAAGTAATTATCTCGATTGGTTTATAGCTGGTACTAAGCCCGTGAGTGAAAACTGCTTTTGTACACATGGGCACACGAAAGTGAAATAAGTTTAGATGAACTAATGATTTCCTCAAAAAATTTGTAAAATTATTTTAGCAATGGCAAACATCGCAGTATCAATACACGTATGTAAAACCTTCTACGTGTACCCAACACATGGAGAGTAACTTGGCGGTATTGGAGGTGATGCCTTGCCAAGAATTAATGAGATTGAAGCAAGCAATTCAATTGAAGCGCCCAGAATTGATCAACAGAAAGTGAGTGTGGTAGTGCCAGAACTCGTGCATCTTCGTCGGCCAGACAGAAATAAAAAAATGCAGAAGTACTAAACTGATGAAAAATGACAAACAATCAACGCTTAAAGTATCACATAGAAACTTTCTGTTATTCAATGGCCAATAAATAAATATATAAATAGATTCCCGTTTCGAATATATGTATACTCATACATATATATATGTATGTGCACGTATGAGGCAGTCAATGGCAAACCTCGGAGTGTATTTCTGCCATGCAAAAGCTCCTCATAAAAAATATCTACCTTTCGGAGTCGGCTTGAAACTGTAGGTCCGTCCATTTGTGGAACAACATCAAGACGCACGCCACAAATAGGAGGAGAAGCTCGGGCAAACACCCAAAAAGGCTGTATATATATATGAGTACAGTTTATTTATGTAGAAACTAATTTTTTAGTCTAAAGGCGTGCGAAAAAATGAAAGTCTGGCCACATATTAGCAATTGGCATTCGAAAATAGCAATAAAATACGAGCAAGCGTGAATAAATGCTTACCTACCTTGCACCAAATACCAAACAATAAAAACAAAAAAAGGCATGTATAAAAACGCGATTATTTGTCGAATTGTTTTAGAATACCAAATATTTTATTCAGGAAACAAAATTAGCGTTTTTCAAACATATTTTACCAAAGTAAAAATAGCGCGCAAATGTACAAGACATACGAAGCAAAAAAATGGTAATTCTTATAGTAGAACGCAAGTAAAATGGAATGGTCGGACTCCTTGAACCCTTGCAACGAAAACCAAATATTATACATTTTTTTTAAAGTCATTTCAAACAAAACGTGTGACAAAAATATTTAAATTTATAAACATTTGTGCACACATACATATGTATAAATTTATCTACATACACCGATTGGTTAAAATTGGCTCTTGAACAAATTCATATACTTATAAAGGGTTTTCCAATAAACGGTGTTATCTATCGCTATCGAGAGATGACTAACGATTTTTTATGGTCGGAAGTGGATGGTATTGATCTGGACAACGTTTATTTTCAGCAAGACGGTGATACGTGCCACACAAGCAACTAAACCATTGATCTTTTACGGGAAAGTCGGTTTATCTCTCGAAGAGGTGATCACAATTGGTCACCGAGATCTTGTGATTTCACACTTTGTGACTTTTTTCTTTAGAGCCACGTGAAAGAGAAGGTCTATGCCAACAGCACAGGGTCGATTCAAGACCTCAAAGATGGAATTCGGAATTCGTGAGTCCATCGAGGACCTAGGGCAGCCACTTTGCAATTCGGTTTAGGAAAATTTCATGAAAAAGATATTGTCCTGTAAGCGTAGTCGTGGTGGTCATTTGTCTGGTGTTATTTTTCACTATTAACGGCATACTTTCACCTTTATAATGAAATAAACATCCGATCATTTATATGAAAAAATAGCATTTTTCTATGAATATCAAAATAACACCTCTTATTGGAAAACCTTTTACATACATACTATTGTATATTATACAAGGTGACGCAAAATTTGTCACCTTATCAGAAGATTTATAATTTTTATTTTTATTTCCTCAATTATTTTTGACACTTGTGGGCTAGACAGCTACAGTATTCAAACAGACAAGCCAAATAAAGCTTTAAAAAATTTATTCAAAAACGATATTGATGAATAATTTTGCGCCACCTTGTATGTAAATACTCTAGGATAGCCCAACAATTTTTTTTCTTGATGCCTATCAAAAACAGTTTAAAGTATTAGTTTTTTTTTTGTTTAATAAGTAGGGTATTATTTTTTTGGCCGTGTGTGAAGGGAAATTAAAAGAAGAGATTAAGTAATGTTCATCTGTACTTATGTATAAACATTTTATACCAACTTAATGGAAAAGTGCATTTCTCCATGGGAATACTTAGATAATTTTCTAAGCGTTCAAATTAACAAATAATTCAATACGAAGAAAAATAAAAATTTAAGTGGGTGTAATTTGTCTGGGCCACAGAAAAAATTTAGGGGATTGCATAAAAAAATTGTATTTTCTGTGCCATCCTAAAATATATAATATGTTCAGAATAACAGCTGGGCGGCATATTACAAAGTTGCATTTCTTTTTTTTTTTTTTTAATATAACTCTTAACTCCAAGCTCCTTCTCCTATTTGTGGTGTGCGTGTTGATGTTGTTCCACAAATGGAGGGACCTACAGTTTCAAGCCGACGCCGAACGGCAGATATTTTATGAGGAGCTTTTTCATGGCAGAAATACACTCGGAGATTTGCCATTCGCTGCCGAGGGGCGACCACTATTAGAGAAATATTTTTCTTAATTTTGGTGTTTCACCGAGATTTGAACCAACGTTTTCTCTGTGAATTTCGAATGGTAATCACGCACCAACCCATTCGGCTACGGCGGCCGACTCTTTATACTACGATAAAAAAACATATAGCTCGAAGTTCCAAAGTTTGTACAAAATTTAAAAAAATTCAACAAATTTTCTTGAACATTTCAAACTTTTAAGTAAAAATTGTTAGAACAATTTCGAGCATGCAGTTTTATAGATCGTTGTATTCTAGTATTATGAAGTGTAAAAAATTTCGAGCATTCTTTATATAGAAGCAAAGCATAACACCTTCAAAAAAAAAAATCTTCAAAAATCAACACGAATTTTGACCCACTTCAAACTAGCAAAATTGAATTGAAAAATCGGTATCAACTTGCATACACAGAATTTCGCTAAAAATTCTGACCGAAAAGTTTGTTAAATATTTCTAAATAATAAAGTACAACACTTCCAACTTCAAGTTATATGGTTTCTATCGTAGTATGAACTATATTAATAATATATAAAAATAAATAGTCAAGATTTTACAATATGTCAAAGGTCATTGTTACAAGTATTTCATTATAAAAGAGTATTTATGGTGACTCTGGAAAAAATGCACCAAGAAATATGAAAAATTGGTTTTTCAGCCCTAAACCCATATTTAAATTTTTTGTACTACATTGACCATAAATCTGTAGCCGTTTAATTTTCCATGTAAAAATACAGCCAATATTGTCTATTATAGTTTCCAAAAACTACACCAAACAGTAAAACTCGTAGGATGCACTGGATTGTGGTTATTACTGTTGTAACAGTTCCTCAAGCACTGCCAGCGCGGTGTCATTTTCATCTAACAGTAGACCCAGCAAACATGCTGTTTTGACGGATTGGATCCAAAGAAGTGTTAGGTGAGTGGTTTTAAGCGGGCGTGCCAGCCGGTTCTACTGTCTAATGCGTTGCACCTCATTCCTCACGGCAGATGCATTGGCTTCTCTACCATTACTCTGAAGAAAGTTTAAAAGGCGAAGAATTTTAATATGATACTTAGTGGTAACACAGGTTTTGAAGAAGGATCCACCGAAAGCTAGTCATGCGCAAATATACTCGGCTACGGCTGCTGTTTTTTTACGTAAAAAACCCTCTTCATATAAACCTTTTGCCGTTCGCAGTCGCCTAAAACTGTAGGTCAAGATGCACACCACAAATAGGAGGAGCTCTGCCATACACCTAACAGAAGTATGCGGACCAATTATTTATTTTATTTTCTAACAAGACTTAAATTCACTAATTTTGAGATATGTATGTGTGGGGAAAATTATTCTAAAAATGCCACAACTTGTAACTGAAACAATTCGAAAACTGAACTTTCAATTAATGGAATCGGACATTTTTACATTTCAAGAGCACTCTTTACACTCTCTTCTATTACAAATATGATTTATGTATATGAAATTATTTGATTAGTGTCAAATCTTACTCATGTGCTTAAGACGTCACGTTGACTTATCTCAAGAACTCATATTCATCTTACTCGAACGCCTCCCCTGTGGCATTCGTCTAAGATAATAAATATGTACATCTGTGTGTATGTCTGTATGTGTGTTGATTATTGTTAAAATTTACAAAGAAATTTTGAATGGCATTTAATTTGAATTTTCCTTACTTTCTCTCTTTCCAGGTAAGTTGCATGCATTATAACTGAAAAAAGAAGTATTGAAACAAGAGATTACACGATTAACTCATCAGTATGGAGCGCCTACTTAAAAGAAATCTGAAACAAAATATTCCAAAAATATCAGATGCAGAAGATATTGTGGGTAAGCAAGCACGTATCAGGCAGAGCTTCCTACTTGCATACATAAACATGCGTATGTATGTTGTTGCATTTGCATGTCATGAACACCGCTTCAGCAACAGCAACTGACGATGTGTAGACAAAACAAAAAAATGTGCTGATTGAATAATGCCACTTAGTTGGCAGATCATGTTGCCGTGACACGCGCAGAGCGGGTGGAGAGGGGGAGAGGGGGCAAAGATGAGAAACCAGACAAAAAAATACTTGAATTGTTTACAAATTCCAAACTACGAATGCTCCACCTTTTGTTTGCTACAGTCGCCTTTTTGGAGACATTTGGCTAGACATGTGCAGAGGGAGCATTCGGTGGCACTGTTGCTTGTCAATTGAAATACTCTTACAATACATAATTTTATGTATGTAATTTGTGGCAACTTCTTCATCAACAACACTTAGCGATAATGATGAGAAGCGATAGGCCCAGAGTTGAAAAATACTCGTAAATGTTTGGCTAGAAAGAAGTGTGAAGACAGAAATTGGTTTGAACTTTTGTGGTGGCTTTAGTTTATTGTTATTGTTTCCCTTTTTATTTACTCTTCGACTAGGGGTTTCTGTTTTTCTTTTGCTACAACTTACAAGTTGTTCAATGCTGGTGCAATTACTCATTCACTCAATGAATATTTGCTTGTTACTGTTTCTTGTAAACTTGAGAAATTTATGCGTTACAAACTTATATATGTATGTATGTGTTGTATGCTCACCTTCTATTCCAAAAGAAAACGAAAGCAAAAAAGTATGCCATCATCTTTTGAAAGTTTATTTCTTTAATTCGATATATAAATAATGAAAATGTGATGCTAAATTTTCAATAATACGCCGGCTTAAAATCCAGTAACTGTTTCGCAGTATATGTAGAGGTAGCTGTGGAATTTTCCGTGCATTTTCATCGCTCCGAATACGGCAATTTTGGTTGTTTACGGAGCCACTTAACCAGAAATGAGGCTCTTCGCAGAAGTTGATATGCTCTCTACGGCCCTGAGCTCGACCAAACACAAAAAAAGGGAGCAAGCGCCAATTATATATGTATACAAGTATAACTGGTCCCTCCAGTGAGACATTTTGCAAATTTCCCAAATCTTCTAAGAAATAATTGCCGAGATAAAGTAATAAGTAAGTATTCCCGCCAAGTTTGGTTGAGATTTACGTTAAAATTGGTAAATCTTTTATCAAAATGCACCAAATACGATTGCCAGGCCCTCCACACAAAATGAACTACCTTAGAAAACATCGAAGAAATTCTGAACTTGAGTAAAAACAATCATAGTAAGGAACTGGTTTGAAAATCATTGAAATAGATTTGAATGTGGGTTCCTCAAGCCTCTAGGTCTTTGTAAATTTAAGTGAAGATCTTTGTCACGCGGGCTCCAATATGTCGTCGGTGAAGAGTTGTGAGGTTATAACAAAAGGTGCATTATTTTTTGTTTCTGATTCCATGACAACATGAAACATTCCTCATAAAATTGTGGGGAATTCCGTTGAAGTCACAATCCTTCCGAAAGCGTGGAACCAATTATAAAGGGAACGAAAGTCTCAGTATCAACTATTTCCGGTACCCTGTGATTTACATCCATTCCGAAAGCTTCATTTGGCGATAAAAAGAAAGCGCCACGAATCCATTGAAGTCATTCAACCCACAAGTAACGTTCCTTAAAAGGTTGTATATATTGAACTCCTTTAAAAACCTCGAAAGCGCTTAAGAGTGTATCGAAGCAGAATTACCATGTACCATGTATGGTTGTGCCACACATTTTGCTTAAGTATTTGAGATTCTATCCCGACTGCAGATATGAAAATAGGATGTCGCGAATAAAACAAAATAAAAAGAAAATTTCAGTTTTGCATTTGTATGAGCTACTCGGAAAGCCGCGATTTAAAATAATGTTGTACGATAGCTTGAAGTTTTTATATGGAAAAAACATTAATCTTGCACAAAACAACAAATGATAGAAAAAGTGGTTTCTAATAGCGGTCGCTCCTCAGAATTCAATAGCACATTAGGCACTTTGTATTTCTGCCATGAAAACAGTCCTCATAGAAAAACCTCGGCCGTTCGGGGGCGGGTGTAGGCGCCAATTATATATATGTAAGAAAAGGACTTTCGGTCCTATACACTTAAAAAAATTAAAGGGCCAACTTGCCCTGCAAATAAAACACTAAAGGATGAAATTTAGGATTACAAGTTTATTCACTACACAGGTAAATCTTATAACTACTGTTGATGTCCACTACGCAACTGCCCCCTTGATGTGCGCTGCAGGCCTTTATAGGTTTGGGTCGTTCCGCTGCCTTCAGGTGCGCCGCGTCAGGTACGCTGGCTCCGCCCCTAGCTTCCCACGGTTGGCATGCACTGGTGGCATGTGCAAGTATTTCACAATCGTGTGAAACATAATTTGCTGACGCTGCGTCTGGCTCCGTTCTTAGTGCGTTAGCATTAGTACGTGGTACCTGATATGTAACTGGCCTTGACTTAGGGTGTCGGGTTGTCCTATAGAATAACAGCGATTATGCTGATGCAGCGGCACGTGTATCGGTAAGGTGTGGGAATGCAATATGTTGGGTGCCGCAGCGTGTTAACTCCTCCCCCTTTAAATATCTGCGTCCCGCAGATTAGGTGACGAAGGACGTTTCTCGATTTTTATTTCGGGTAAGTGGATCCTTGCTGTGAGCTTCCTCCAGATAAACCAAATTATCACCATAAGTAACAGTAGTCCTGACCCCTCGGATAATATGAACCAATTCGTCTCAGACTTAAGGTGCTTCAATATTTCCAAGTTGTCAATTGCCATTCCATGTACCAGATCGAGGTTTATAGCCATTGTGCGGTTCGTGACGCTAGTTAGGATTGGTGGGAGCACCTGAACTCCTGAGGTGGTAATGCTTGAGTATGTTTGGTTGTTGATTACTACCGTCTCGTTGTCTACACGGAGAATAAAGGAACCGTTAAGATTAGTAGTGGTTTTACCTGAACTTATGTTGCCAACGAAATTATTCAAGAAAATAGTATCATCCTTGATTACTTCGACGGTAGATGCGTTGCTTGTCAAGTAAGGACAACTTGTTTCTCCGCCCTTGAGGAGACGCGCCAAACAACCAGCCTCCGGTAGCAGGTCCAAGGATTTCTTTTCACATACCATTGCTGAGGATAAGTGCAAACAGTCTCCCCTTATGCCAAACGTCTCTTGTTTGCTTACAAGGATAGTTTTGTACGCCAATTCTATCCGATGGCCTTTCTGGACATTAGCTCGTGTGATAAGGTGGTTGAATCTTTCCTCCGTGACCTTAGGCAGAGATAACACGTACAGCAATAGCGTGTTGTTGGTGTAGATCGAAGGTTTGCTATACTCGATGGCTTCAATGGCATTGGATGTCAATCTCGCCAACAAGCTGGTTAACTTCTTCCTTGCTTAAGAGATTGCTATTGACGATGCCAGCCTTAGCCATTTGACAGGCGCGTATCAGCTCGTTCACGTCTTCCTTCAGAATAGCTATCTTGTTTTGGACATCCTGCTCGAGCCTTTCCCTGGTTCTTCGATCGACGACGTCATTTGTGATCGTAACAACGCTGTTTAGCTTCTGCAATACTTCGTTAGTTTTTTTGAAAATTGCATTGTTTACCTTGTATTGCCTGTTACTATTTTCGTTAAGGGAGTTTTCGTTGTTAAGGACCTTATCCCAGTCGAGCGCATCTGGTGAACCAGCTATCCATTTCCAGGCAGACCCTATCCAATTGATGGATCGCTTCGATCTCGCGAGTTTGTGCCCTCTCAGTTCATCCAAGTGTGTGCGAATTCTGTTTAGTTGGAACAGCAGTACTTCTGTGGTTGTTGTTGTTTCATTGAGGTTGGTTAGTAAATGTTCCAGTTGATTGGTTGTCAAGTCATAACGCTCTAGATCTATTACGTGAATGAGCTTAAAGTGTCCATCGATGATCCAGCCGTACCCATCTCGTATAGTGGCCAATGGTGAGCCTATTTCAAATATCTCATAAGAGTGCGCAGTTGCGCAGAGGCAGATGCTATGAATTATAGTAATGTTAGTAAATTGTTTGCTTACATAAAAAATGGAAAATTATTATCTTAGTGCCTATTTTACTAAGCTATTCTATGGAATTTCAAATAATTCATTCGAACAAAATTATCATCTTAGTGTCTACTTTACTAAGCTATTCTATTTCTATTTCTATTTCAAATATCTCATTCGAACAGTAAATTTCTTAAGAGTATGCGAGCTTAGTGTCTACTCCTTATTCTAGGGACTTATCCTAGTTTTGAGTTGCGCAGTGGAGGGTAAATTAGTAAAAGCTGGTGAAGTCTATTGTGTTAAAAAAGGTTTTTCTATTTTCGTTAGTTGGGAACCCAGTAGTGAAGTAGTTGGTTAAATTGGTTGCAAGTTGCCTTAAGCTCGATTAGTGTTATTTTAGTTATCGAAAGGTTTAAAACTGTTAGTTGGTTATGAAAAAATTTCAAATTGTTAATTAGTTAATTTGTTAGTAAATTTAGTTTAAATTTTTTCTTTTTTCTTTTTTTTTTTTTATATTTTTTTTATATTAGTATTTAATTTAAATTTTTTCTTTTTGCTTTCTTATTTATATTTTTTGCTTTTTATGCATGTTTGCTTTTCCATATTTTTGGACCCATCTTTATTTGTTGTAAAAAAAAAAAAATTGTGTTTTAAATTTTTGCATTGGAATATGGGTATTAACTTGACTATGGAAGGTCCGCGTTGATCCCTTTTAGTCGCAAGCGTTTATGATTGCAAGCGACCTACTCATGGCACGGATGACTTCACGCAAGTAAGCAGAAGATCATTTTGGGGGAATTGAACCCCTCCGCATCGGTTACCCCACACCAGTGAGAAAAGTGGAATTGAACCACTATAACTTCAACGGCTACAGGCGCGCTAACGCTTGCATTCGTACCTCCGAATTCTACTGATCTTAAGCTTCTTATTAACCCTTTGACCAATGGTATCTCATACTTTAATGCTTAGTGATTTAGTAATTTTTTGGTAGCATTCTTTTTGTTTTTTGTTTTTTCTTTTTCTTTGCACCTTTTAGGTGTTTGTGTACAACTTAGTTGCGTAATTTTGCATCGGAATGTAGGCGTTTCTCTCAGCTGACATTGGAAGGCTCGCGTTGATCCCTTTTAGCCATAAGCGTTGATAGTTGCAAATGGCCTACTCATGGCACGAGTGGCTTCACGTCAATTAAAGCAGAGACCTCGTGGTGGAGTTGAACCACACCGATTGCAATCATTCGAACCATCGAGTTATTTGGAATTGAACCAACGTCTGACTACATCGGCTGCAAAAAAATTTGCACCCATACCCTGGGACCAGAGAATCTAAGCATAAGATTTGCCTTGTGACCAATGTTATCTTTAAATGTTTTTTACATCCGCTTTGTGGAACTTTTTTCCTGTTTGCGTTAGTATTGTTGCGTTTCGATTTTCTTCAATCGTTTCTTTTTTATATAATGGCTTTTGTTTGGGCTTAATTTGCTTGTTTGAAATGAACACCTCATCTCCGGTATCGAAAGAACGCGGAGGGGTGCGTTTGGTGTTCAACCTCGCGTTTCT
>JAYXIM010023370.1:0-77445 GCA_037575425.1 Anastrepha fraterculus | reverse complement strand
CGCTATTCGGAGGCTAACTTTGAAAATCAAGAAAATAATGTTGTTACCTACGACCCAATCTCTTAAAAACATTTAGTTTGGTGCAATCATCATGCGAGTGCTTTCCACTGTTATTTCTGGATATAAGTGGTTGACCGCGCCTACCATCAGACAGGCTGTATGTGTTATAGTGGAGGAGTTGGAATCATCATTTCCACCCTTGAATGTTATTTAGTCAGTAAGATAAGAAACGACCGCCGTAGCCGACTGGGTTGGTGCGTGACTACCATTTGAATATCCGAGCATGAAACAGGAAAATGATAGAAACAGTTTTTCTTATAGCGGTCACCTCTCGGCAGTCAAAGGCAAACTTCCGAGTGTATTACTGCCATGAAAGTAAGCTCCTCATAAAAACCATTTGGAGGAAGAGTTCAGCCAAACAGCTAACAGAAGTGTACGCGCCAATTATTTATTTATTTTTTTTTAAGGTAATAAACCTTTCGAAGTAGAAAATATTGCAGCCATGAATACTTCAGCTAAAAATACACCAAATCAGTCGATTTCACATAGTTTTTTTTATCCATTTATTTATTGCAATTACAATCTATGTTTTAACATTCAGCAACACTCCACTGGGTGCTTTCCAGTGGTGCAACCATTTCTAGATTTGTGTTTATTAACATAATAAATCCGTTGTTGAGTTCCTCTTGAGTGTGTTAAAGGAGATTGGATTGAAAGTTATTTCTGCAATTAACGGGTTTAGGTGCGATTGGAGTCTTATATTGTGTGATGTGGCAAGCTTTTTTATTTCTTCAGCTTTCGTGAGAAATTGTGGTTCATTTGATTAGGAAATCTCTGGTCGACTCTCGCATACACCTTAAGAAAAACCGCCTACACCTTCGCATGAACTTAAGAAGATGTACAAAC
The DNA here is from genome assembly GCA_037575425.1 of Anastrepha fraterculus. NCBI lineage: Eukaryota > Metazoa > Arthropoda > Insecta > Diptera > Tephritidae > Anastrepha > Anastrepha fraterculus. The sequence goes on along the minus strand of JAYXIM010023370.1, from coordinate 76,539 downwards.
ATTTTATTACTATATATCTATATACTACTTATTCGCCTAAGCTCATTTTTTCTCATCCCACAGACTACTAAAGATGGACAATGCACACCTGTCATCCGATCCCTCGTCCACCATCGTTTTGCTGCGTCGCCTCTTCGATAACTATTTACTCGATGTGCACGCAGTCGAAGAAACCACACCCGAGCAAGCGCAGGAGGAGTTGGATTTTCTAAATGCGGTGCTGAAAACATCAATTATGAAGCACACAATGAGATTTCTGCAGCAAAAAGGTCGGACTTGCTTTGCATTCCTTGAGAAAGCTATTCAATTTTGCAATTTCATGAATTTTTATATTTTTCCTAGGCCTAGTTTCCTCAGATTACAAAGACCAAATTCAATTGCTCAAGGACCTTTGGTTTACACAGTACTCTCGGTTTAAGGGACGCATGGGCAGTTCTGGTTTTGAGCACGTCTTCCTCGCCGAACTGCGTGAGGATTCAGTTTTGGGTCTACACAATTGGATATATTTTCATGAACAGGAGCAGCAAGGAAATTTGGACTACAAAGGATTCATCGATAAAATACATTTGGATAAGGTTATGATAAAAGATTTGCATAGCGAGTGCATATATGATTAAGAGCCAGTTTTTCAATGCAAGTTTAACTCTGCTTATAATTAGTTTAAAAATTAACCACAGTTGAACTAGCACTGGAAGACTGGACCTAAGTTGAGAGTCAGTACACTTTGATATGCGTTTACTTGCTAAACTAAAACTCACCACCGTTTAACAAGTACCGAAGAACGGATAAGGACAAGAAAATGAGCCTGTACTAGCCTGGGATAGATTTACCAGGTTTGCTCTTTAAATATGGTGAACAGGAGAATTGTGAGGGAAATTTCGGCTGCCAAGTCACTTGGGAGATTCAGCAGAATTCTGCACGTTCATTTCACGTGTATTCACACACTCCGTCGGTGTTCAGAAGGCAACGAAGTGTCATTGGTTAATTTTTGTGTTGATATCACCAACACAATCGGAGTTTTTTTTGTAAACACACCTCAAGTGACGTCAGCCCATCAGCTGATTCTGTGAAATTCGCTCAGAGCCGAATAACAATCTGTTAAAGAGCTCCCCTTTAAAATATTTTCTCCATGACTCGGTAAGAAATTTTGTCACCAAGATACTAATTAGAAACTATTAATTTTATGCATGGTGTAATTTTCTACAAAGGCTTGGCTAGACTTATGAACCAGCCACGATTCGTTACCTAAACTCACCTATCTTATTTCACCACGCAAAAAACCATTCAGCGCCGTTCTCGATTCTTGTGAGAACTAAATTATATTTGTGCCATGAAATAAACTAGGAGAGTTTAAATAGCGGAAAGTTCTCGAACTCCCAATATTTGTTTTTATACTTTAGTTGCTTTTACTTAATATCTGGACCCAAATTTCCCTCATAATGGTTAATTGTGAAATACAAAGGAAAACAGTTGACAAAAAGCCCATATTCTTACCTTATAAACCCATCAGATAGCCTGGCCTCAGCTAGCCAGTGAAGAAACGACCAAAACAATTTCAGTATCTTCAACCTTTTTTCGTCAATTTCCAGCCAGAAGCGTCTTGTCACTTGACAGGTGAGTGCCGTCACCCAACTGATATTTTCCACTTCGATGTAAATCGACCCTAGCTGATATTTACATAAAAGTAAGAACCGAGGCAAAGTTTGCCATAAATATTTCCATGCCTTTCCCTCTCTAGTTCATTCGCAAAACAGTTCCATTTTCCTAATGGAAACTTTCAGATTCTTAATAATGGTCTTCCCCTTTATTCTTGAGGGTCATCTATACTGTTCTGTTCTATGTGAAACTATTAGTTCAATTTCTGCTCTGACTAGGCTTTTTAGGTGGGGTTAGGTTATGGTGGTAGTCGGTCTGCACGACCAGCTCACTTAGACCCTACAGGTCCGTTGTGAAACCACTGCGCGACACGGGTACCCTTATTTATTTTTCTTCGTGGAACCATTTTCTGGCTCTTACGAAGAGCAAGATTGGTCCCATCCCCACGTCAGAAAAAAATGTGCTCTGATTTTAGGGTGGACAATTGCAAAGGAAGTGCTCAACTTTTTCTTCCTATTCCATATCTCTACAACTTCTACAATATTCATGGGAGAAAATCCCTAGTAGCAGAGAATACCTACCAAATAGCCAATAACCGGTTATACAAGCCACGACCTTAGAGATATCCTCTCTGCAGAGGCTTAGCAGTTCCGTTGTGTTTTTCTTGTTTATTTGCGGCCATAGTAGCCTCCATGAACTAGTGGCCTCTGGGATAATGTGGTTTTTGGTTATTAGTTTGCTCCTGGCCATAGATATCCCAATCGCTTTTTTATCACTGAGCAGTTGAAGAGTAGTGTTTTTCCTGGCTAGCTCATCGGCTTTACAATTTCCCTCAACATCCCTGTGGCCGAAACCCAAATAAGTCTGACCTTGAATACGACATTAATATCATTTAGGGCTGCCTGGCATTCCTGTGCAATATTTGATCTTAGCATAGCCGTATTCATACATTTAATGACCGCCTGACTATCGGAGAATATATTTATAGCAGCTTTTGTTACGGCATGCGTACTTAGATATGTAGGCACTTCTTATATAGCTAGAACTTCTGTCGATCTTATCGATATCGTCTAGTTTGGAACCATCTATACCTTGGTGTCTGCCACTCTGTTCTTGACGGTATACTCGTCTTGATGAGTCTGTCGAAGGTGAGTCTAGGAATAGAATAGCCTATTTCTTGCTTGTGACTTTTCAGAGTGTGCAAAATAGAGGCGCGGCCAATCCACCGGTCTTTTCATAGCGCCATACTTTTAGGCCTAAGCCACATTGCATTTTAAACACAAAAATATTTCGTTGTTTAAAGTTTAACCTTGCAGAATCTTTTGAAACTCAATCAGGTGCTATCATTTTTAATACTTAGTAGGAAGATAGCAAGACGAAATCAACTTTCCCTTCTTATAGCATTTTTTCGTTGAAAAAATACAGCTCTACCTCACACTTTGAATTTGAGCCGTCTGCCTTTCTAATTCATTACTAATTATTCAATTATTTTACAGGGCAAATATGTATTGGCCACCAGGTTCACATTCCACAATCATGTTAAGCCCTACAACACCCTATTTATTGGCACTTCGCCGGAGTTCGAGATGAGTGTTTATACCGTCTGCTTTCTACTGCATGGAGATGTACCGTGTCCGGTGCAGCTGGGACATACCAAATTCAATATATATACAAATATTTGGAATTGGCGAGGTAGAAAGACACTGGCAGCTGCATTTCCAAGCATCGAAAAATGAACAGTAATTTAAACTACAGCTACAGCCGAAACGATATTAATGATTTTAAATGTATTGAAATTGAAATTTTATATACATATAAGAAGCTTTTTCTAGATACTCTTACATACCTATATACATTTTTTGATAGACACATAGCTTTTATTTAATTTGTTAGAAAACTTAAGTCATTCTCTACCTCCTTATTCTCATGAAATATTTTTTATTTAATTGTATAAACATTGGATAAAATATATAATAAAAAGTATAAAAATACAACACAACGACACAAAAATCTCGTAAATACTCCAAAAGTTAAAATTTCCAATATTTTTTTTTAAGTCTTACTTTTTGTTGTGTCTAATACTTCACTGCTGAAAATGCCATCTGATTTTTATACCCGCGCATTCATGCTTCCGTCCATCACTTCCACAGTACTGTTCAGTATACTTTTAAGCCACATTAAACCAACGCGCGATCAATCTCTGAGAAACCAGCAAGCTGGTTTTCGCCCAAACCATTGGTCATGGTAATGGTTGTACGGGTTAGGCTAAGGCCTTTATGTACTGCGACCAGATTGATCTATTGTGCGTCCCTAATTACTTAATTATATTATTATTATTATTTATTTATTATCTATAATTAAAATTACAAAATAACTTTTCACTTAAGTGAAACATTTTAATATATTTTAGAAAGTTAACAATTAGTCTTATATTAGATTTTGAGGGGCGTCGTAGGATTAGCGGGAGTGTGTTCTGTATTTGAAATGCTTGAGAGCGTTGAGCGTGAAGATTTGGGCAATCTGATAAAATATGCTGAATTGTTAGGTTGTTGTTGCAGAAGTGGCACTTGGGTTGAGATTTCGATTGCAAAATATATTCATTCGTTATAAGTGTGTGCCCCAATCTGAGGCGTATAAAGCATCTGTTGGCCCATGTTGAAGTGTTGGTTGGAAGTTTGATCTGTGCACCGAGAGGGTTTATATCTTTGTATGGATGTGTGTAAGTTGACCATTCCTCATTAAGATGTTTACGTAGAGCGTTAGAGTAATAGGTTTTTAGTGACTTCACATCAAATGGCATGAAGACGTGAAGACAGTCTTTTAACGAGGATTTTGCAGCTAGGTCTGCTTGTTGATTGATCAAGATGCCTGAGTGAGATGGGATCCACACCAGTTTTATTTTTGGTGATGCGCTCATAAGTAGTTGTTGCACCGATTGCAATGGGCTGTCTTTTATGTGAAATTTTTGGGAAGCTAGGAATACCGATTTACTGTCTGTACATATCACGTAGCATTTGTTGGTTTCTTTAGCCATTTGTAGTGCCGATATTAATCCCTGTAGTTCTGCGTCAAATATGTTTGCATATTGTGGTAGTAATCCGTGGGACTGTGTTAGACCATTCTCGTCTGTAACAGCAAATGATACACCGTCTTTTTGTTTTGACCCGTCGGTAAACAGAAAGCTCCATCCTTCCTGCTTTAGTGGAGTAACGATGCTAGTGTATAGCTTTTGAAAATTAGATTGACATGTCTTGTCTTTGAGGTGGAGTGTCAACTCATTGATAAATATAATATCTTGCTGTCAAGTTCCCATGGTGGGAAAAACTTAATTTGAGAAATTCTGCAAGTTCCTTTACCTTACACAAGGCGGATTTTCTTTTTATGGCCGTTTTTCGTTTGTTAAGTAGTTGGATTTCACGACTTAGTACGTTTGGTGACTAGGAGTAGAGTTTGTAAACTATACGGCTTCTGAGATATTTTATTCTGGATTCGATTGTCTGAAAGCCCCCTTCGGTTAGCAAGTTCTTTATTGGTGTAGTTCTAAATGCTCTTAGGCTTCTTCTCACAGCAGAATGGTAAGGACCTTTGATCATCTTAAGGTGATTTTTAGAGGTGGTGCCATAGATTTGTAATTCATAGTCAATTTTGCTCAGAATTGTTAGTTTGGTGATATCGATTAAGGTGTCAGTTTGTACATAACTTTTTTTGAGGATAGATATTTTATAATATTCAGCCTGGTAGCTAGTGCGTTCCTTATATCTAATATGATACTTAAAGTTATATTTGGAATCAAATGTTACACCTAATATTTTCATATTATTATCGTTAGGTATAGTATAGTTGTTATTTTTGAGATTTATTTCGCTATAATTTCGTTTTTTGCAAATATGCAAATGTTTGCATTTATTTTTGGTATTTAAATACCACATCAATCTTGTAGCGATTATTTTTTCCATAATTATGCTCATGCACGGAATTAGTGAAATGGGCCTATAGTTTCTTAAGTCGTTTGGTTCTTTATTTGGTTTGAGTATTGGGATGACTGTGGCAGTCTTAAAACTTTGTGGAATCACTTCGCAGTCGAAAATGGAATGGTAGAGCTGGAGTAGTCTTAGCTTTGTGGGTTTCGGTATTTTTTTTAGCATTTCGTAATTAATTTTGTCAAACCTGATTTTAGTTTGGTTTCCTGTTTTATATTATTTTTGTTCAAGCCGAAAAATGGGGTTGGTCCAATAAATAGCCCTTTTGCCCTTTTTTGGCATAAAAGTCTGCCTCCTCGTTTCGTTATCGTGTCCTCATGTCCTGATACCCAAATCAGTGATTCCTGAGTATGAGTGGCCGGTTTGTTGAGTGTATTGTTACACTCTATTAGGACTTTTGACTTGAATGTGAAGCTATACAAGGCTTTCAAATCGCATGGCTGTCCGAAAGTATTTTAATTTTTACTTTCTCGAACCCTATTTTTGATATGATTTACACTGTTACTGTTTTTATGGAGGAGAACTTCGCATGGAAAATCTTGGATAATCTGTACTTAGTTTGCTCAACAAACCATTATTTGAGCTACTGAATGAATGGCAGTCGACCCTGCAACTTGTTTTCGTTGCTTATAGCACGGCGTTCGGCAGCATACACCGCGAAAGTATTTCAGAGGGGCTCAGATCTAGAGGTGTTCCTGAAAAGTTGACAACTTTAATCAGAGCACAATATGCGGATTTCAAGTGCAAGAGCTCCACAACGACGAGTTCTCAGACAGCATCACAACCAGCGCAGGTGTTCGACAAGGATGTCTACTTTCGTTGATCCTTTTTCCTATTGTTATTGATGGCATCCTACACAATTCTGTAGATGATAAGAGAAGAAGCATCTACTGGAACTTCATTGAACATGTAGAAAACCTCGCTTATTATGAGGTGTCAACAAAACTGTGAAATGCCGAGAGAGCGGAAACACCTCCTAACTCGATGCTGCTTTGAGTTCACCATAACTTTTCGTAAAATTGCTACAACTCGATCAATTTTGCCCCGATTAGCCTGAAACTGTGGCAGATCGTTGCAAACGCGGTCACCCTTCTAGCCTGCAAAAACGATAAAAATCGGTTGTAAACCAACAAAACCGTCAAATGCCTATAAAGCTAGTGCTGTGTTTTCTAGTTTGTTTAATGTTGTTTTCATTATATAACTTTTTTAAAGTAAAAAAATAAAAAATATGAAATTTCTCACATATTTTCTCATGCATAATTGTACGTGATACGCCTTTAAAATATTGTCCCATATACATACATACTTATATGTTTGTGTGTGTAATGGTATGTACAGAACTCTGTGGCATAAGTAGCTATTAGCACCACTCCCGAAATTGAAGAGTTTTCCATTGTTGGCTTAACAGTTTGTGGCGTGCCACTTCAGCTGTCTACAACAATTGAAGTCCTTTAATTTTCACAAATCAACATTCGATTGCTGTCAATTTAAGGCGATTATTGCAACAAATTTTGTGTGACTATAGAATTCACTTTTGACCTTTTGCCCTTTTAATTGGTTTCTGACATGATAGGCTCATCATAGCGTGAATTTAGTTTGCATTCAAGGGAATGTAAGAATTTAATAAATAGATGTGTGAGATTAGCAAATGTGCGATTGCTTTAATATCAGCAAATTTTAATAGCAAATGTTTGAGTTTTTATCATTAAGTTAATTTAGGTAATAGCAACCAGGCGGCCGCCGTAGCCGAATGGGTTGGTGCGCGACTACCGTTCGGAATTCACAGAGAGAACATTGGTTCGAATCTCGGTGAAAACACCAAAATTAAGAAAAACATTTTTCTAATAGCGGTCGCCTCGGCAGACAATGGCAAACCGAGTGTATTTCTGCCATGAAAAAGCTCCTCATAAAAATATCTACCGTTCGGATTCGACTTGAAACTGTAGGTCCCTACATTTGTGGAACAACATCAAGGCGCACACCACAAATACGAGGAGGAGCTTGGCCAAACACCCAAAAAGGGTGTACGCACCAATTATATTGTATATATATATATATAACCAGATTTTAATATCAGTCAGTGGTGCACTGCTATGTATAAATGTTGAAAAACATTTTTCATAAAAGGTTGCCCAGAAAATATTTTGTTAAGATATTTTGAATTTGGCAATGCTTGATTAATTTATACAACCTTGATCAAAAAGGTCCTGGAAATCCTGTGTTTTTTGGTTTTTTTTGTTTTGTTAGGTTGCCACATCTGTGACTAAAACTCCTACCAATATTTTATCTCCATTGCTTGACATTTGTAAAAGTTACGCTGTCTTGAGTAAATCCATGTACCTCTGGACGTAGTGAAAACTGACGAAAACATCAATAAAGTGAATGAAAAGTTGATCAATAACCGCAAATTTACCATCAGAGGTCTGAAAGTAACTTGAACATTGCTTATGGATCCGTTCAGAAGATTGTAGTTACTGATTTCGGCTTGCGCCGAAGTTGGTCCCAAAATACCTGTATTTCATGCAAGAAATGGGCCACCAAATTATACCGCCAAAGATATGATGTCCAAGGCTAAAACCGATCAGGCACACGCGTCATTGCTGGTGGTCGTGGATTTTGCACCATAATTTGATTTTGCGTACATAGAACCATCATTATTCCTGAATTTTGGACAAAGAACGAAAAGAAAGTTTACAAGTCACCTCTGCGTAAATTTAGACTTGATCTTAATTTGGTAACTCTTTTCCGCCTATGCTTGACATACCAACCAACTTTATATTAGTTTTTTTCTCTCCAGTTACTGGTGACGTATATTTGTATGTGTTTCGTGAAATCCTGTTGCCTAACATCATATTCAGAAACCTCAAAGACATGCCTTTTCAAAATCCAAGTCTCCCACAAATTTAAAAAAACTCACGGATGCGCTTTGAGGACTTCATCAGGTAGCCAGCCAGGGCTGTTGATATAATGGAGAAGATTGATGAGATTTAGGTTACCGCACTGCCCCAGGCTGTCGAAGAAAGGTGCACCTAGTGACCTTAGTCGTTTAGCTTCCAAACCCAGACCTTTACAGAGAAAATAATCAACAGTCTCCTTCTCTGAAAGGTTCTAACAACATCTGCAATGGGGGTTGGATGGTAACCCTAGCTTTCCCGCGTGTGTGCCGATCGTCCAATGGCCGGTAAACACAGCTACGAGTTTGGAAATTTAATGGCGTAGAGTTGTCAGGACTTTCTGAGCCCTCTTTGCATTGTACATTGGCCAAAGGGTTTTCGACATAGAAATAGAGTTCCATCTTTTCTGGGCTTTCTGGCTTTCTTGAGAAATAAGTTTTGCAATTCCCCTTTAGCAACCGTCAGGGGGATGCCGATGACCAGGTACGAGGCCTCTGAAGCCAATTCAGTCCCCTTTCTGGCTATCTCATCCATTTCCCTCTGAGTTCCTATGTCCTACAACCCAGATCAGAGAAATGTTACCTGCACACCTAAGAGATTTGATCACCATGGCGTCGTTTGAGCCTTGATCGCGGCTTGTATATCGGAAAATATCTACATAATGTGTTAATATCTCTCCTTCTCCCACGTTCCCTAAGCATTTTTCACGGTTGTAGGATCGGCAGATAGAATTTGCTGAGAGAAAACCCTACACCAATTCTCGATTCCATCTTGGAGCTGTCAGTGAAAACAGAGGTGCCTACCTATTTGGAAAGATTGCCCTAGCACGACCCTCAAACTCTAGTTTGCGAATATAAAGAATAGAGTTCGGAGAAATACGGTGTTAACTGTCCGAAAATGCTACCATGTCCCTTGAGTGATTGCCTCCAGAGACCAACCCCCTTTAACCTAATTGCACTTTGAGCAGCGATGAACATGACGCAAAAGTCGATGGGAAGTAAGGAAACGACATTCAGGGCAGCACTGGGGCAAGTTCTAAATGCTCTGATGATGCCAATACATGCAGTCCTTTGCACCCTCCCCAATTTAGTGATATCATAGCCCTTCCGAAGAGCTTCCCACCAAACCAGGCATCCATACGTTAAAATTGGCAGAACCGTTCACAGCACGACCTGTGGCTTAAGTCCCCATTTTTTGCAAACATAGATTTGCAGGAACAGAAGGCTATACTGGCCTTTTTTACCCGATGTTCAATGTGTAGCTTCCAATGGAGTTTGGATTCAAGTATCAATCCAAGAAACCTAACTTCCAATGAAAGCGGAAGAACGTGGTTGTTTAGTTTGGTATAAAGTCTAAAGTGTGGAGGTATATATTTTCTGATAAATAGCACCAGCTCCGTTTTATCAGAGTTGACTTGGAGGCCGCAACTGGGAGTCCAGCGACTGAGTACAGCCAAAATCTCAGCCATGACTGAAGGAAATGATACCGATACCATTAGGACCAAGTCATCGGCGTAGTATACTACTACAACCTTTACCCCACCCATATTTAACATCGTCAGAACTTCGTCAATAGCAACTAGCCAAAGTAGGGGCGAAAGTACACCACCCTGCGACGTCCCCCTCTTCATGAATATAGTAAATCTAGCTCATCTTGCCCCCGCATTAACTTCCCTGCAGCCAAGCAGGGATTAGATCCAGAGACAGTGACAATTGACTATTAAAAGCACCCTTTGTATCTATGAGGGCTGACAAAGTGAATTGTCGGTCCTCCAGAGATTTTTTCCCACTACCTACAACCTCGTGTAAGGCTGATTCCGTGGATTTTACTTTCAGGTAAGCATGTTGCGCTAGCGATAATTTAGATACCAAGATACTTCTTTTCTAAAGCATCACAGTCAAGATATCGTCAAAACCAGGAGATTTAAAGGAGGAAAAACTGTTGATTGTGCACGTGATTCTGTCAACCGACAGGATAGATTTAAGGGAAACATCAAGAGCCCTAGAATTTTCCAGTAGATGATTATTTTACAACATAGTCAAAGATTCTTGTGCAGATTCAGCCCACTTCTCATCTTCCTTTTTGCAAAAGTTCTGCAGGAGTTTTCCCTCAAAAGGGTGTTGCTTAGTCTGGTAGAATACTTCACGGATTTAATGGATTCGCAATACTTCTTCCATTATTTAATGGTTTTTTGTATTCATTCAAAATTACACGGTAAGTTTGAAAGTTCTTAGCTTTATAGCATTCGTTAAAAGGTATCCTAACCTTCTCTTCCAAGTCGGTCAGCGCCTTGCTCCGCTATGGAAGGAAGTGCTTCTTGCTAAAAGATACTGTACAACCCACTTTGAAGGCCGTCTGATAGGGATGCTCCAAGTCTTCCATCTGCAAATTTTCTCATCACCGAAATTTACTCGAATGTTTGGCCTTGCCTGTCGGGAGGCAATTGCATTTGGGAAAAATGTCCGGCATTGTGTGAAATTATACGTATTACCAATGGTATTTTTTTAAGCTATATATGCGCCGTTAATCTATTCATACGACTCAAATTTCGTTTAAAAGTTTTATTTAATAATTTATTAAATTAAACCAATAAAAATTTAACTCTTTTTATAATATTTTTTAATGTTTCCAATTTAAACTGCTCTAAAATTATACACTCTATACACTCGAAAGTTTATTCACTTAGGTGGCTACATAAAATTTTTTTTAATTTTTACTTATAACTAATTTTTTACAATTTTCTTTATTGCTATTATTCTATAAAGGACTAGTTCAAAAACTTATTGGTTATACTGGCCATATTCCTAATTACTTTGCCGTTTTCCCCTCCTCTGCCACATTAACTGCCATTTCTCCCGTGTCCGAATCAGTTGCTCTTATACGTCTGATGGCAGTTTGCGCCGGTGAGATACTCATTTCGGAAATCGAATCGAATTCCATATTGTTTTCCACTTCAGTGCAGGAAGATCCCGAACCCGAACCGAACGAACGCATCAAACTCGGACTACTTATACTAAACTCTAACTCAAATGGATCACAAAGCTCACTTGTTGAACTCACACTATCGGCAACCCACTCAGCGCAACTACTTTTTGGGGGCGGACGCGGCAGACTGTTGTGACAAATTGGATTTTCCTCCGCCGACTGATCCGCTGCTACCGGCACCTCCTGACCCCACAACGCCACTGCTCGCTCGCGGTTGATTGCGGCTCTCCGTTGCTGTGCGTCCCGCAACGTTCGTGGCGACTCTACCGGCAGGTGGCGTGACAGCAGGTGCGGTTGATGGGGATGTGATGTTGCTGGGTGTTGACGGTGCTTGTGTTGTTGGTGTGGTGTTGAAGTCACCTGCGCCACTGTTGTCAACAGTTGACGGCGGTGATTTGATGCTTTCGCTTGCCGCGGACGTTGTTGTACTTTCTCCAGTGGCAGCCACTGCGGGTGTGCCTTCGTACTGGTAGGCGGACTGGTCGTAGTCGGTGGCTGAGTAATCACCATAGCCTCCCTGTCCTCCGCTGGTGTCGTACCCGCTTTGTGTGTCGGTGTCGTATTGTCCTGCGGTGCCATACTGCTGCTGGCTGCCGTCGTAAGCTGACTGATCGTAGGCGTTGACATCGTATGCACTGGCATCGTATTGTTGTTGTCCATATCCCTCATAGCCACTGTAATCGGTGTTGTAGTCATTGCTAGTGCTGGCGATGGGAGCGGCCACGTTCGGGTCCGTGCCGCTGCGCGATAAGTCTGTCCCCCCGCCACTGGTGTTGATGTCGCCAGTGGTATACTCTTTACTGTAATCTTTGGAGTAATCTTTGTCGTAGTCTTTGCTGTAGTCTTTGGTGTAATCGTAGTCGGTTCGGGTTGTGTCACTTGAGGGGATTGCGGCACTGGTGCTGCTGCCACTACCGATGATGTCATTGTTGGTGCGCCTTTTCTCACCTTCTCCCAAATTGTCCTTGATATTTTCGTCATCGGGATCGTTGAGGCCGTACTTGTTGTTGTAGCTTGACTTGTAGTCCTCGTTTTTATCGCTGCTGATGGTTGGTTGATCATAAGCGGGCTTATTGTATAAGGAACTGGCAGTGGTAATGGCGGGTGTTGTATTGTTGATGGTGCTGGTAGTAGCGGTGCTACCAAATGTGTCGGGAGCACCTGACTTGCCGAGTATGGATTCGTAAGTGTACGGAGCGGACTTGGTGTAGTCATCAACGGTGGTACGTGTTGGCTCGGCTGTACCAAATGTGGACGGCTTGTAGTCGAGAGTGGCTGTGGATAAATATTTTTTTCAATTACATTCATGTTGAGAATTATATGAAACATAAGGATGCGGAAAAAGTAAAGATTGTGTTCTTGAAAATGTGAAGTGTTTTATTGTTTTTTGCTGAGAAAGTATCGATATTTGAGTGCCACAGTATTATGCGAGGAGTAGTCACATGCCTCGCTCCAAGAATTTGGGGTATCAAAAGGAAAGAAGGGTTGGGCGCATTTATGCCATGAAATCGATCTTTAAAAGTTACAAGTTCCATTATTCGTGGGACAACCTAACAAATACTGTATGCACCAGTGATATATTTTCACCACACACCACCACCCAAAAGTAAAGGAGATTTTAAAACAGAACAGCACACTCCGAAAGGATGCGCTAAAATTCTTCAGCCGTAGATTCAACAAAAGATTAGCCTGTTAAAGCAGCACCACGCTGGGTCTAACCGGAATCTTCTCCATCCCCATCCCAGCCCGTCTTAAAAGAATTAGTTGATTGGTTGTTTACTTGTGTAAGAATTGTGAAAGAAGTACCTAATTATCTATTCGCAACTAGTCGGGGAATGTCTGGCTTCCCTCTTGGTTCCATCCAAAAGTTAAGCTCCTGTAGGTACTTGGACGCAGGGACATTCCCGAAAACTGCTGGGCTGATTAACTATATAGAAAGAGGGTATGCAAATAAGTTTTCTCGCGCAATGAGGGGATTGGGGGATCACATCGTTGCCTGTGGTTTACTTCTGGGAAGGTTGCGTCAACTCTGTGAGAGCTGGGCAAGTACAAGAACTTGCAACGTCTCAAGATCCTTCTGAGCACCGATCTTTCGTTCTGTCTTTCACCAACCCTCTCGCGATTACCTGGTTCTCTATTTTCTGTTTTCCCTTGGAATGGTATTACAAAGGAGAATTTAATTTCTCGTTCTTTCGACAAACAAATACCCGAACCTACCATTTAAATGAGTTTATTAAATATAAAAACTACCCCAGGCCTATTTTTCTTTGAATGGAAGCGTAAATTAATAATATTGTCGATTTTTATGCCACCGAAAACATGCAATAATAAACTCTTTATGACCAAAAAATTTCAATTTGGCAAAGTATTTTTTCGCTCTTTACAGACGGATAAGCTCCTGCTTCATTAAGTTTTCACAGTTGAAGAATTGCGTAATCTTCAGCCATTAAATGTAAAAGGAGGTGAGAATAAAATCCCCGCGTGTGCTACTTGTGCCCGTTCACAAGGGTCAGAGAGACATTAAAACACTTCAGAAAGGCTTTAGAACTCTTAACCTCCTCCCTATGGACCAAATTTAGTCGGTATAGAATATAATTCGGCCGTCGTAGCCGAATAGGTTGATGCGTGATTACCATTCGGAACTGTGTAGAACCTCCGTGGCAAACCTCCAAGTGTATTTCTGCCATGAAAAAGCTCCTCGTAAAAAAAAAATGTATCTGCCGTTCGGAGTCGAATTAAAACTTTAGGTCCCTCCATTTGTAGAAAAACATCAAGACGCACGCCACAAATATAAGAAGCGTGTAAGCATCAATTAAAAAAAAAACATTAAAATTTTATTATATTATAATATTATAATTAATTTCTAAAAGGAGACTTCGAGAACAAGAATTTACTGATGGGAAACGGAAGTATTATTCTGTGAAGACGATTAAGAAGAAGAAGAAAGAGAATTATGTGTTTCTACGTTTTTGAGAACCTAGCATCACGTGGATGGCATCGAAGCGCCACAACTTCGAAGCGCATTTGCATTTTGCTCGGCAGTCAGTCAGCATTCTGTGCACTGCAGCCTCACATAATAACAACTAAACTCGTTGATAAACGGATTGATTGGAGCGATAACCGCTTACGCGATTTCGGCCGAGTTCAACAACCTGATCTTTCCAACATAGAGGAGGCCTTCCTCTTTCTCTGCTATCTCAATATTATCGGCATACGCCAACATTTGTACGCGCTTATAAAAAACTGTGCCGGAGCGATTAAGTTCAGCAGCCCGCACAATCTTTGCCAGCATCAGGTTAAAGAAGTCACACGACAACGAGTCAACCTGTCGGAAACCTCGCTTGGTTTCAAACGGCTCACGATGCTGCTCAGCTGGTATTGAACAGCGTCATTTTGTATAGTCGTATTAGTTTTGCGTGGATATCAAATTCAGGCATCGCGGCATATAGACAACTCCCACTCTCCTCAATATCTTGGGTTCAAAGAACGTCGCTTTGTTGGACTCAGTACTAGGACATGAATGTTATGATGGCAGCGGTCAGGCGAATTGTCTGGCGAAATTAGGCACTATCTCAAAAGTACATAGACCAGAAGCTAACGAAAGCCCACAGGTAATTCACATCACCCTTGATGGAGAGCCCAGGACAGAGGCAGGCTAAACAGAAGAACATCAAATAGGCTCCTAAGCCTGGATGGAGGCTTATGTTGTATCAAACGCCTACGCGCCTGGAGAGGATTTACGAAACATTACTGGATACTATTGGGAACATAGTAGACTTTGTTATCGGTTCATGAAACTAGATTTAGTATAAATAAGCGACAGCGTCATTTTTGTGTAACTGGATGATAAAACTCAGAGCACATTCCCAGCAACATTTGTTGTAGCTCTCGCAAAAGCAAAAGGAAAAAAAAGCCTGAGAAAATACTCAAAGCCATCAGAAGCCCCCACTTTTAAGTATGCAGCTAAGCACAATAGATCACAGAGGTCACAGAGGTCGCAATTGATAAACTGTACGAAAAATCTGGGAAGTTCATTTAACTTAAAGAAGACCTCTTGTGTGAGTGTAAATGAGTATTATTGTATGTGTGTTCAGTGTGTTTATTTGTAGAAATAATTTCTATATTTTCTGATCATACTTCACACTTCGATTTACCTTTACCGCCTGGTGGATTACTGTAGGAAATGGGGGTGCTGTCTAATTTACCAATTCGCTCACTATTTAGCATGCGGTTAGATAAATATTCTACATTCGATTGTAAAGTTGATATTTCCGTTCTACGTAGAGATATTTGCGTATAGTAAAATTGCATTCCACAAAAAAGTGAAATGAAAGCAGTTTTCGAAGCAAAGAAGTGAAATAGATATAAAGAGATAGAAAAGAAGAGGAAAGAGAGAAAAGAAAAAAAAAGGATTAGTTAATTTCATATCCTACAAATCAATTACCTTGTCTAAACTATAGGTACGCGCAGAAAAATGCTCTTCCTCTACGGACTCTGCGGTATCACTTGCGGAGCCGTGACGTCCATTCGGACATACCGAACTCAGTTGTCGCGCCTTCTCCCGCTCCATGTGCAGTTCCTTGTAGTTTGCCCATATTTGCTTTAGCCGATCCATAAGTTTCTCATTCGTTTCACGTAGAAGCTGACTTTCCTCGCTATATTAACAAAAGGTGAATTGAATATATAATAAAAGTAAATAAGGATAAGGTAAAAGTGATAAATTTTGCATGGCGCGTAAGTTAGAAAGAGCATTTTCCTACAGCGTTGCCCAATGCGCTACAAATCTTTAGTTATGCGTTGCGTCCAAAATGTGTGAACTACTTTTTGGATATAACAAATAAATCATATAATTATTATTTAATATATTAACCCATTAGTTAAAAGAGAAATCAGAGTTTCAAAGCTCCACTTTTGCTTGCTCCAAGTCTTCCAATTCCAGTTCGTCCAACGGCAAATCGGGTATATCAATGGCAAGCGGAAGCGCTTGCTCTTCACATGCTTCCACTTTTTCTTGCTCGGCGCTCTTATCAGCCGAGATTGCAGGCTCAGAACTAAACTGAACTTTCACATCGTGCGCTGCTGCTGCGTCAGTTTCCATCTTAGCCTGTTTACTTTCTCTACCCGGTTTGGGTACTAAACGCACATTTACGTCCACTTTTACAGGTGGACGTGGCTTTTTCTTCACCACTACACTTCCCTTGCTGCTACAATCGCGTGTCGCGCTACCGCCCACTCTCTTTACCGCATAACATTCATCGCGTCGCAGCAGCTCTTCGAAATATGTACGCGGTTTATGACTCGATGGCATAGAGCGCGTGAAGTTTTTATCCTCGCTAGATGTTGGCCTAGCCGCCGCTCTGCTTGCTTCTTGTGCATTCGCCTTGCGTTCAGTTGGCGCCGTCAAGTGCTCGCCTTGACTTGGGCTCTGACATGCGTGGCAAATGTCCGCGCACAGGTGTTCGCGTCCATTAAAAGTTTGATTCAAAACTAGATGCTGTTGCAGCCAAGGCAACTGCTCCGTTTTGCAATGGGCATGGGGGCAACATGAAGTTGGATGGCATGTGGATGAAGGGCAGGTGGCAGTTGTGAGAACCGGGTTGCATGTGGTGCAGAGCTTCGG
Source organism: Anastrepha fraterculus (assembly GCA_037575425.1). NCBI lineage: Eukaryota > Metazoa > Arthropoda > Insecta > Diptera > Tephritidae > Anastrepha > Anastrepha fraterculus. Next base: position 59,464 of record JAYXIM010023370.1, on the reverse strand, counting down.
TCCTACATCCTTTTTCTCGTAACGCTGGTAATTCGGAGGAGAATGCGTAGGTGCGGGTGTGGGCGTAGAATGCGTAGTGGATTTTCCGTAAGGGAAACTAGTAATCGTGGGATGTTTATGGAATAGAGAGGCATCTCCAAGAGAGGTCGGTTGTTCTGTCGCCGTGATTGTAGCCTCTGCTGAGGACCACGTATTGGCCGTGTGACCCTTTAACGCACTTTGCGCTTTGCAAGTCGTCGTCGGCGTAGTTATTGCGGCAAAGGTGTGTGCATCCCAACTATATTTGTAGCAACTTCTACGATTATTGTATGTGGGTGCTGTTGTTGTTGGTGTGCTTGTTGTTGTCTTTGCGGTCGTTGTGCCTACATTTGCATTAGCTTTTGCCTCAAAAGTGTTCTCGGTGCTAAATAAATATTTACTATCAGTGCAACGGGTTTGCTTTTCTGCGGTTACTTTGCTTTTGTTGTCTTCGACATTATTTGCATTACAACAACACGTGCACGCCATCGGCTCAAAATGTGTACAACTCGCTAAGTGTTTTGTGGGTTTACTACAACTACCGTGCGTGCCGTCGACTTCGCGTCGGCCGCGATTTAAATTTCTACCCCCACTGCGACCCTCATCGCTAAGGCTGCGTTGCAGAAAAGCCGATTGTGGACGATACAAATATCCACAGCGCTGTTGACGTCGATGCACCGACAAGGACATCTTCGGCAATGGTGGCATTTTGGCCAATTCGCGTTCGAGTCGCTCGTTGCTTTTCGTGATATTCGTGAGTATGTCATCGTCACTGCCAAAACGATGACGACGAATGTGAGCTGGCCTTGGCGTTGGTGCTGGTGAGCTCGATTTGTGTTCGCCTAGTGCTTCTTTTTCTTCGTTTGCCGTTTTCACTTCGCTAACGGCGGCGGGCAACCTAAGCGGCAAATCGTACCCGCTTCCGCTTGCGAACGCTGTCGTAGGGGTTTGCGGAATTTTTGGTATGGTGCCCGTCAATGAACCGCTCATGAAGGGCGGCTGCGTCATGTCCGCTTTTGTGGTTTGCATTGTTGTGGTGATCAATGATTCCGTTTTTGTTGTAGACGATTTGACTGTCGACGGTTGCGTTGTTGAGGCTTTGCCCTGTGTCGGCACAAACCAAGCGACGCCGCTTGTTGTAGTTGTTGTTGTTGCTACGTAAGGCGCTGCAGTTGTCGTGCGCGTCCTGGGCGCATGCATTGTTGGCTGAGTTGTTGCCCACACTGTAGGCGTTTGATATGGCACTTGACTTGGGGTTGATTGCGTTGATATGACCGTGTGGGTTTTTGCGGTCGTATTGTGGTCTGTCAGCAGTGTTGTTGTAGTTGTTGCTGTTGGTTTTGCTACTATGGTTTCTACGAATAAGTAATATTTTATTTGAGGTGCGTGCGTTTTTTGGTTAACAGTAATAAATCACGTTACATTGTACATTTTTTTAATTGCGAATGCATTTTATATTTGTTGGTTGCAATACAAGTTTTGGTGTTTGGTTTTTTGTTTCGATTGTTTTTTTTTTTTTGTTTTTTTTTGTAGATTTGTATTTTTTTGTTTTATTTTTAAGAGTGTTTTCATTTCATACGAGCAAGCGGCAGCAGTAAAAATAAATAAGAATTGTGAAAAACGACAACGCATTAATCCAGCGTCTTCTCTTTTGTGATTGTTGTAGTTTTTTTTTTTGTTTTTAGTTGCTGTGTTTAGTTTTATATTTCTGTGTTTCTTGTTAGCAAAATTAAATGGCGAATTGTATTGTGCGTTACGGTTTAATTTGCTTTTGTTTTAGTTCTTTTCTTGGTGCAAGTTCGATTTTTTAATTGGTGTTATGCTGGGTATTTTCGCCTGTACCCTACGCAGTTCTTAATTTGGCCAAAATGTATATAGTAATACTTTTGGCTTTTGCGACTTCATCTCAAACTTACGAAAAATCAATTTAATTTTAATATGTTTTTATATAATCTCTAGTGGATTTGCATTTGTTTGTATTAAAGCAAAAATTCCTTCAAAAATAATCAAGTACTTCGGTGTTAAGCAACTATAAAATTTGTAGGATTGGAGGGTGTAAAGAAATGATTTGGATATTAGTTAAGTAAATTCTCGCTGCTTCCTTATTCAATGGAATCTGTATGTACAGAGTCGTTCCTAAGAAGCGCCTTTACTAATATGTAAAATTTAGATTCTTTGAGGTTTCACAATTTTTATTCAAAATACGGCTCTTAACAATTATATTAGTTTGGGGAAAAATAAATCCATAATTTTTATTTTTATTTTGCGCAAACGGTGTACAACTGTCAAAAAGTCAATATTTTGCTCCTGGGCGATGCTACGATTACTACATGCAGGTCAACTTCGATTATATCTGTGATTTAGCGATATTTTCGAGGACGGACTGCCTGTGTGAGTTGCATTTTTCACATCAAAATTGAACGGAATCGACGAAAGCAAAATTACACATAATGAGCTGTTACAGTATCGGCATATTCACAATTTCAGCGGACTTGCATTTTCGCCTTTATATAAAAAAAACTATAAAATGTACCGAATTTTTTTTTTTTTTAATTTAAGCTATTTAATGCCAAATCTAATAGGGATAAATGTTTGCGTGTTGCTAAGGAGTGGAGAAGGGGGAATTACATTTTTATACAGATGGTTCCAAACTAGACGATAAGGTTGGCTATGGAGTAATTTCGAAGAAGTTAGGACTGGAACAATCCGTTCGACTACTGCATCGTCTATCAGGCAGAAGTTCTAGCTATAAAAGAAGCGGCTACATATCTAAGTACGCATGTCGTAACAAAAACGACTATAAATATATTCTCCGATAGCCAGGCGGTCATTAAATGAATGAATACAGCTCATACCAAGATCAAAGTTTGCACAGGAATGCCGGGCAGCCCTAAATGATATTGGCGTCGTATTCAAGGTCCGCCTTATTTGAGTTCCGGGGCACAGGGATATTGAGGAAAACTGTAAAGTCGATGCACTAGCTAGGAAAGGTACTGCTCTTCAACTGCTCAGTGATAAAAGTATCATTAGGATACCTATTTCCACGAGTAAATTAATAATGAAAAACAAAATTATCCAAGAGGTCAATAGGTCATGGAAAGATGAAGGTACATGCGTAACAGCTAGGCTACTATGGCCGCAAATAAACAAGAAAAGGACAAAGGAATTGCTTAGCCTCTGAAGAAAGGATATCTCGAAGGTCGTGGCTTGTATAACCGGTTATTGGCTATTTGGCAGGCATTCTTTGAAACTATTGTAAACGTTGTAGAGATGAGGAAGAGGAAGAAACAATTGAGTACTTCCTTTGCAAATGTCCAGCCTTAGCTAAAATCAGAGTAGGTTGTCTAGGTAAACACTTTTTCAATTCTCTTACAGAACTGTCTGGCGTGGGGATTAGACCAATCCTGCGCTTTATAAGAGCCTCAAAATGGTTTCATGAAGATATATAAACAAGATTCCCGTGTCGCACAGTGGTATCACAACGGACCTGTAAGGTCCAAGTGAGTTGGTCATACGAACTGACTACCACCACAACCTAACCTGAACTATCTAATGCCAAAGCTAATAGGGATAAATATTTGCGTTAGGCTAAAAAAATTAAGTCCTTAAATAGAGTTCTGAGTGTAATTATGCGCGAAGTGTGGATGAAATTAAAGCAATCCAAAAGCATTCTGTCATTATACAGAAACAGAAAGTCCTGCTTTTGCATTCCCTGGGATGTGTTCTTTAATTGGAACTACGCATCTTCTACCAAGGAAGCTGTTGAACTTTTTCCCGACTTTTTCGGTTCCAATTTTGAAACGGGGTTAGTATCTATTACATATGATAAAGTGAATACTGCTTCCGTTGTTAATTTTGGTTCTCTCCTGCTAACTGTTGATGATGTTTGGGATAATATTCAGCACAATAAAAGTTCATGGCAAGTAAATGTTAATGGATTCTCATCTTATTTTGTCAAAAAATGTTCCCCTCTTGCCCTTCTATTTCTGCTAATCTTTAATAAAGAAATCGCTAGATTGTGGACAATTCATAGATCTTCGGAAGTTACTTCTATCACACCCATGTATGTTATATTCAAAGCTGGGAATAAAAACGACATCCCGAGCTACAGGTCTATCTCTAACTGGTTTCAAAGCTATTTGACCAGATAAAAAAGGATAGGAAAACTAATTCAAATAAAACCTCAACAGTTTGAGATATCAAAATGATGTTTGCGTATCAACGCAATGGCATATCGTACAAATATCCACATTGGCTTCAGCTGGGCATAACGACTTCAACCGAGCTACAGGTCGTCCCTATTTGGTTTCGAGTTACTCGACTTAATACGTGCGTCTGTATTCCAATAATAGCATCTCGAAAGTTGAACTCGAGTATGTTCAAAGTGGCGTTGGTTAAGGACTTATCATGGCCTTAGACAAAATAATCGATTCATCAATTAATAAGGGTTCGTCATGTCCCTACAAATGCTGAGCACTTTACCCGAAATTCCAACACATTTACAAGCACGTTATTAATCTTAATACATGCGCATTATCCGACTGGCCTCTCCAAGACAGCCGACTATCACTTAAGTACTCATATTATCATCCTCATCACAACATTGCTCAGTAAACAACTCAATTTTGTTCTAACAGCCATGGGAAAAAACTTATAATTTTCCCTTGTCGGTGTGATATTCTATCTCTCTTTTACCAATTACCAATTTCATATAGGTGAGAAATATATCTACTGTACTCTAAAAGACAGGGCAACTAATCACTTTTATGCTTATAATGTGGCTGCTCTGAACGAGGTACTGGTGTGAAATTTTATTCTGTTTGTTGTATGGTCACCGTAGCCAAATGAGTTGATGCGTAACTACCATTTGGAAGTGCAAGAGGACACTATCAGTTTTTTCTATGGCTAAAACAAAAAATTATTAGTTTACTGAGCGCTTTTGTAATTAGTGATGATGAGTACTTATATGATAGTCAGCTGTTTTGTAGGATAGCGTCGTCTTGTTGCAAACACAGCGCGGCTATTGCTTAAGCTCAATGTTGTCACACTCTGGCCCCAGAAAGTCTGTTAACATCGCTCTATACCGAATGCCATTGACAGTAGGTTAGGTTAAGGTGAAGCGGTTGTCCACTGTGAGACACACTCAGGCTCATAGCCTATTGTGATGCCGCGTGGGGAACTTGCCCTTATCCCTCCTAAAACCAATGTGTACTCTTCAAAAATTTTGTAAAATCCTCAATGCCGACAGAGCTGAAATCTTCCAATTCATTAAAGGATTGTCTACCCAAAATGGCGAGTCTTCGTCTGGATAGAGTAGGACAGTGACACAGAAGGTGCGGGATCATCTCTTCCTCTTCCTCGTCTAGACCACTTCTGTAGAAGTCATGTGTTTGCACACCGATTCTCTGGGCGTACCTATCGATTAGGCAGTGCCCCGTAATAACTGAAATCAGTGTGTTAAGACTGTGCTTATCTCTTCTTAGTAGAAGTTCCGTGCGTTTAGCAGTGAGAGTCGGCCACAGCTGTCGGGCGATTTTGCAAGTGACTTCATTACGCCATCTTTCATTCGCTACTCTTACAATTTCTTCGGGGATATGTAGTTTACATGCTTGCAAGAATATACCTATATCGTTGTATATGTAGTCATCAGTCAATTTGGTACCGATTTTCGCTAGTTCATCGGCTCTGTAGTTCACCTCAATGGTACAATGGCCAGGAACCTATGTTATCATTAGGTGAAATGACTCAGCCATCTCGTTAAGAGATGCGCGGCATTTCAGGGCTACCTTTCAGGTTGTCGACTGTTTTGTGAGAGATTTTATCGCCGCCTGGCAATCAGAGAAAATGTAGATATCATCTCGAAGTATCGCATCACACTGTACCAGTGTCACGGCTTTCATTATTGCCATCAGTGCAGTAGTCAGAAAGCCGAAAACGGACGAAGATCCCCAGATGCCCGGAATATACACAACCCGCCCACCGTGCCCTCGAGCTTTCAGCCATCTGTGGATACATGGATGGACTCGCCCTGTCTTATCTCGTCCCGTTTCCACTCTTCCCTCGAGGGTAGGAGGGTCGTGAACGTATAGGCGGGACTGTATAGTCCACCCGTCCTGAAAGCCTCAACGTGCCATCCAGGACCCATTGACAGTAACGGGGTCTCCTTCCTCAATTCAAAAGATTTTAAATCTTTCTCTAATATGGTTTCGTCGGATTATTTCTTTAGTTTTGGCCACTCAGCCACCTCTGTGGTCCTCTGGTCAGTCAGCCCAAAGAAGCGCTTCTACGCCAGCGTGATTAATACACTGATTTGTCGAGAATTAATCGAGTGTTGCCAACAATAATTTGTATCTAATCAAAAACTCATAACCTATAACCTCAAAATAACTTCTTTACACCATTCCAGTCCCTACATTAATATATTGCTTGACTTTGATTCTTAGTGATCTACTTTTTTGTATTTATATTTACTTGTGCTTGAGAGTTGTATCCTCGAGTTTACTGGTTAACGCTTTGCATTCGCCGGTTAATTTATCCATGAGTTGCTTCTGACTCTGTATCATATCCTCAAGTTCATTTACCGTTTCGGCTATGACACAAAAACAATAAAACAAATATTTTATAAGTAAAAGTAATTATTTTCATTGAATTATATTTTATTGTGACAAATGTAAATGACAATTCAAATTTCGCAAATTTTACTTATTACGATTAGTTTGAAGTGAATTAATTTTTTTTTAGTAATATCTACACGCAAACTCATGGATAAACTATTGACTTTCGTTGAACCATTTTAGTATGGATTAAATTTCATTTCGATTTGAATTCATGAAGCTTCAATTTACAAATAATTTATGAAAAATTTCTAATTTTTTAAAGATGCCAATGGAATTACATATGCAAAGGGAAAATGGTTAAATATTTTTTTTTTTTGAAATTTTTTATTATTATATTATAATTTTTCGAACATTCACAAAAGCCAAATCAATAGCTTACCCAGGCCGAAACTGTGTAGAGGCAAATGATGGTGCAGGGTTTGTTAGATGCATATTTCGGTTGTGCTGAGGTTGCATATACTTCTACATATAACATTTACTTTATTTTGGACTAAGATATATATACTCCATATGGGTAATATGAAGAGTGAGTTATCAAACAAAAACTTTAAGCGTATTTCAAGTTCTATAGTTCAAAATACTATAGCAACATTTCTAAATAAGATTCGTAAAATGCATATAAAATAACTTTGGATGGTTTCAGATAAGCTTTTTATCTCCCCTATTCAGAATTTCATATATACCTACTGTGAACTGTTAACTTCAAGGTTGCATAAGATAAAATAAAAAAAGAATCACTGGTACGAATATTTTTTTAAAAAGCGTATCTTCTTATTTTCCATAACCAGTAAGAAATATGCTATGACATCATAGGGTTTAATTTTTTTAATTTTATTGCACTATTCGAAACAGCTTCCAAGTTAGCACTAAATATTAAAGAAGCAGCGTGAAAAAGACATCGGTCTCCTTTTATTATAAGTAGCCCATTGGCTAACTGTTGACAGTTATGAATTCGAGGTTGTAAGAGACTTCGTTTATCTAGGAACCAGCATTAACACTGATAGCAGTGTCAACCTTGAAATCCAGCAGCGAATCTCTCTTGCCAACAAGTGCTACTTTGGACTAAGTAGGCAACTCAGTAGTAAAGCCCTCTCTCGACCAACGAAACTAGCACTCTACAAGGCTCTCATCATGCCCGTCCTAACGTAGGGTGCAGAAGCTAGAACGATGGGAGTGTTTGAAGAAAGATTCTGCGTAAGATTTTTGGACCTTTCCACGTTGAAGACAGCGAGTCTCGTAGGAGATGGAACAATGAGCTGTGTGAGCTTTACTACGCCACAGAAATAGCGCAGTGAATACAGATCGTTGGCTTGGTCATGTCGTCCGATTTGAAACAAGCGCTCCGGCCGTGAAAGTATTCGTTACGGTACCAGCTGGTGGTAGCAGAGGAAGGGGAAGGCCTTCTCTGCGTAGAAAAGATCAGGTGGAGAAGGACTTGGCTTGGAGAAAGAGACGACTGGCGCGCTTTATTAAACTCGGTTAAAATCGCTTAAGCGGTTATCGCTCCAAAGCTCAAAACGAAGATGAATCCCATTGGTATTGCATAAGTGAGCCGCACTATTCAAGTCCTTATTTAGTCGCTTATACAAATCACTGCAATTCTCAATAGGCTTTCGATATAACTTATGGAACTGCGTTGCGATTTAAAATAACAAACAGGCGACCTCTCTATTAAAATCCAATAGATACATAAAATAGTAATCAGACTCAACCCACATCTTGGATTAACTCCCTATACTCATCAATACTACTCTATTTTTCTAAAGTTATAGTTGGAAACTCACTGGACTCCTCAGTAGCTACTTTCACCCCTCTTCTAAAGATAAACTTGGTAAACATTATAACCTCTCGCCTAATCAAATTTATTGGCTCTACTGCTAGAACTTTTTTTAGTTATGCAGCTAAGGTAACAGAGAAAACTGTATAGTGGCTACTTACGGTGGAGCTTACCACTTCATACTACTAATGAAATTCGTCAGATGGGTAATATCTAAATCAGCCACATATTATATGTTATATTCACAGGCGTAGCCAAAAAGCGAGAGCCAAGTTGCCTAAATCGTAGCACTGCGAGTGCAGGATAGCTGGGGAGAAGATGCTGGGATGATTTCACCTCGACCTCCAGACAGCTGCTGGAAAAAAACTCCCGAAGTAATGCAAGTGTAAACTTAACTTAAGCAATGTCTGGAACGGACATCCAGAAAACTCGATAGCTGCGGCTATGTTAACATTGGAAGTACCAGTGAACGCCTCCAATACACGCATAACCAGAATGATATTGTGACATTGCAAGAGTATTAAATGTTTACTTTCCTGGCAGTAGTTACACAAGTAAGCAGTGGCCTGGCAGTATGGATTTGACCTTGATAGGGAGCTCGTTGCAAAATACTTCTCCATCAAACGTTCCAAATAATTTTATGAACAGGTTTGTCAGGCCCTGTCTCCAAGTACTACACCCCACACACTTTTCACTTAAAGGAATATGGATGGTGGATGTTCCGCTCGGATGCAACGAGGGTGTACATTGATGAGTCGTCATGGGGATGACCACAGAGCTTCTAAAGATACTAGAGTGTCAGTAGCTTAAGCCAAGCTTATAGCCTCAACGTCTTTGTCTCAGTTTTTCCTGCAGTGAGAGGTATTAAATTCATCATTGAGTTAAGCTCTAGTAAAAGCAGTGGTCCAAAGCGCCCAACTGATACCAATTAGGGAGACTTTTGCACTCACTCTAGCTTCTTAACTGACATAGTCCAGACCAACGCGCTCCACTAACCAAGGACTCCATACAAGATAATTGGATTTACACTATACTATAATTAATTATATATGATTATTAATAGAATTTAACTTTCTCAATAGCGATCTCTCAGTCATATAAGCCAATTGTCGTATTCCTAATCAATATTAGGCTCCCATGTTGACTTTACGTCAAGTACTAGTCCCAGATACTTCACCCTGTCAGAGAACGCCAACGGATTAGGGGTCTGGGTAGTTAACATCTCTTCATGAAAAGGACGAGCTCCGTCTTCCGCAGATTCAACGATTGCCGACTCGTTTTACAACTGCTTTTACGTGACCCTGCCACATATTGGGCAGAGTATCCAAACACAAAAACCGGTATATTATAGTACAACTTGCTATACATATTACTCTTTTTCCAAGGTAGATTAGTATTGAAAAAAAAGGACAATGTGTATCTCTGTGATAAATGAAGATAAGTTGCTGATTTGGCACAAATGATGAACTCAGTAAAAAACCAACGCGCACCTACTTTTGGTCTATTAAAACTCTCACAAACTTGATATCTCAGTGAAATGTAATATAATTAGTATTGAGAAAAGAACTACGGCCACTCCTTACATATAAAGACTAAATTTCCGTTCGCCCGTCTGATGTTACAAGCTATAACTGGCATTTCTTTTTTTTTCAAAAAAATTACGTATAAGCCAAATTAGATTTTACTAAAATATAGGTAAATTATAAAGTTCGGTCCGGACCGAATTTGGCGCTTCATACTTGTTTTTTTTTTATAAATTTTATCTGTCATATACGAGGAGGGACTATATCGAGACTTAAGCTACATGAGAGAATGCTCGTGCAGTAGTTCGTAACTTTTTCTGATGCGCATTTAGTAAATGGGCTTGTGAATAAATAATAGAAACTTAAAGAAAAACGCAACAGTGCATCTGAAAAACTTCTACTAGGTGCCGTTTTTTTTAGTATAGTGCCTTAATTGTTAATTCTGTGCAAAATGTCGATAAAGTTTAAAATATTCTATGGAATCTTAAAAGAAAGAAAATCTTCTAAATACCAAAAATCTCACCGTGCTTCTCCTGCATTTCAGATATACGTTTATCCAAATCCTTTTTGGTGGGACGGATTTCATTTTTCATCTCTCCATAGGTCAACTGAAAATGATAAGATGAACTCAAATATACAAATTTCATATATCAGTTGCCTTCAATACAAACACACCTCCTTCTCTAAATTGGCGATCTCATCGTTTAAGCGCAACACCTCCCGCTTGGAATGCAACAAATCGGCATCACCACGATCCAAACGCTGTCGCAACGACGTTATCTCGGCCGTCAAACGCGTCGCTTCGGTTTTCGCCTCACGTGCTGCACGATCCAATTGCAGGCGCAAAGAAGTTATCTCCTGCTCCAAGGATTGCTTCTCCGCATTTACTTGCGCCATTTCAGCTAGAAAAGTATTTCGATTTGAGCGCAACTCCATCTTTAGCTCTTCGATTTGCGCATTACGATTCGAAAGATCACGTTTTATATCATTCGCATAGCGTTTCTCACGTTCCAAATCCAACTGCAATTTGGCCACCTGCTCCCACTGACTGCTCAAATCGCCACCCAATTGATCCACCTGCGTGTTGTAGCGTCGCTCGGCATTGGCGCGCTCATCGGCGATGCGACGCGCCATCTCATGTTGTAGTTCGCGCACACGCTCATGCTGCCGATCGAGCTCCTCACGCAAGTGTTTCACTTCCAGCTCAGCCTGTGCGCGCTCCATTTGCACAAGGTCGTTGATATAACGTTTGGATGAGACGCTCTGATATTGCTGTGACTTGGCCTCATCCAAGAGCTTTTGCAGCTGGCGCACATTTTCCTCCAACGCATTCTTCTCTTGCTGCAAATGATCAATTTGCCTGCGATGTGCCTCACAGTTCGTGCCGGACGAATTGGTAGCTGGAGTGGCTGTGTGGGTTCCAGCTAGCACTAGTGGGTCAACGTGGGCCAATTTGCGTTTGAGTTCCTCATTCTCTGTCTTTAAGCGTTTCAAATCGATGTTTGATTGCATAAGCTCCGCCTCAAGCTCGCTTATGCGCGCTTCATAGACAATATTCGGTGCCGAAGCATAGCGAGGTGACTTCACCGTGGATGGTGCATCCTTCTTGCAACGTTGCGTAGTAGAAGATTTCTTTTTGTAATGTTGCTGCTCGTCACTATCCGAGGAGAGACTTGTGGCTGGTATTGCCTTTTCCACACCACTCAGTGCGGCCAACTCGGAACGTGCAGTCTCCGTGAGGTGCGTATTCTCGTTTATGACGTCTTTGACTTTGCCAAGCAAATTAGATAATTCGTTGCGGCAGTATTTGGACTCCTTCTCCAGCTGCTCGATGTAATCTTCTTGCTTTTCAATGAAATTGAAGATCTCGACAGGCGCGTGAACGCTGTCCGTGGCGGGCTGTTGTGGTTTACTGGGTGTGTAATAATCCAATGGAGCAGTTGTGGTAGTTGTGCTGCCCGCATAGGGCATTTGAAGTGTCAAGTTTTCCTTGGAGGATGAGAAGGTATTATAAGGTTTCGGTTTGGTGCGAAACCCCGGGCTCAAACGCGACTTCTGAGCTGGCGATAAGTATTTTGAGATATCTGAGTAGACCGGGCGTTCAATGACCTGTAAAAGGGAAGAAAAGTACTTAGTTAGCCGTAAGAAACACTGAGATAAAAAATATGCATTAGAGTGTAAAGTGTGTTGCCTGTTTTTGCTTTGTTGGGTTAACAATCTAAAAATAAGTGCAACCATGGTCAAAAAGGTGATAAAATATCTCGAGGAAATTTTGGGCAGGAAACTGATTAAAATACTCTTATCTAGAGCTAAAGGTAAATCGAGCGGTAAAATTTGTTTAGCAGTGTCGGAGAACATTTGCAGAACCTAGAGCCTGAAACCAGCTTTGGCAATTTGGTATACTCAGCTTTCATCGCACCTATTACTGCGTATGCGGCGCTGTTTTGTGGTGCAGGACCATGCCGATATCTATGGTTTGAGTGCTCGACAGGAGCTGGCTTTAAAACTGCGATGGGCTTAATGTTCCACGGGATATACGCACGTCAGATAGGCTGTGAGCATAAGAAATTACTTGATACTTTGGCATTTATGCCAGAAGTGTCTTGAGGAGGAAATACTTCGTTGGCTTGCCATCAATATAAATGTCTGGAATCTCTTCTTTGGGAGATTTCACTAAAATATAGCTCGAGGATCCAAAACCGAAAACTGATTTGATGTTGTAGGCAACTTGAGGTTATTTTACACCCTGGATATTGTGTCGCCGGTTTTTCAATCGTCGATTTCTGCAATACTCAGTACAGCGGCACTTATAAGTGAAAGAAGGTCCCACGAACATCATTCGATCTGAGTCTGCATTGGCAATGAAGCTGCCCTACTGTCACTGGAAAATGCTCGTACTTCTTTAAGAAGTATCCAGCAATGTAAGTTGTGGCTGAACTCCGCCATGAAAGTTCAACTAACTCGAGCCTTTGTGGTATAGGTTAACAAACTAGTTGATGAATTGATGAACTGTGTATCTGCAGCTCACTAAAATGCAGTTAGAGCCAATTATGGGTCCAAGGTGTGCAGAAACCGTTGTTCCACAAATAGTGTCCGCGCGACCACCATTCGGAAATGCGCAGATTCGAATCTCTGTGCATGAAGCACCAAATGTAGAAAAAGTGTTTCCTAATAGCAGCCGTAATACCTGCAAAATAACCAGGCTCTTTCTGAAAAAGCCGAAAAGCTATACAGGAGTTCCTTATCAGCGTAAAAATGAAGGAACTGCAACCCTTTGTTGGGTTAATCATGGGACACAATCCAAGAAGTCCACAAATTGGCTGCCATAGGGATTATTGAAAATCCAATATGTGTCCCTACTTCAGGGAAGGATGCACATACAGAGAGAATCGTTGTAACTTGACTTGATCTTTGTCGTAGGAGAGAACTTGATGAGCAATCTTCGTTGCTTAAAGGAATTTTCGCAGTTTAGATCTAAAGATCTGTCAATTTGACTCAATACGTGCTCAATGTCGTCGGTGAGGTGATTAAATAATACAGTTTTATCAGACTTTCTAGGATCCCGAAGCAAATTGAAACAAGTAAGGAACGCTAAATTCTATTCATGTCGAACTTTATATACCCACGCACGTTTTAGTAAAATTTAATTTGGATGGCTGTCAATTCAATCAAACAAACTTATAGGCAATGAGAGTTATAGCTTGTAACTTCAGACAGAGGCAAGGAAATTTAGTCTTCACAATCAAAAAATGGGCGTGGTTGCTATGCGGTCTGAGTAATATTTATATCGAATCTCTCTCTGTTAGGTACTACCGTTATGTGAATATACATATATGGCTATAAAAAACTAGTTGGATTCGGAATCGTGGAATAAAAATAGTAATCCCCAAGCTGATTGAAGTAGAGAGATACATGCCGTAGAAAATGCAGAAAAATTTCTTTTAACTCACAAATGCATGCAATCGAGTTCGGCTTTCAAATCTACTGAAGAGTTCAATGGCCTTCCACCGCCAATTGCCCAGTTTTTACACGAAACTGAACTACATACTTACAACTTTGTTCTTCAACTCACCGACAAATTATCTGAATAATTATCCGTCGAATCCTCATTTCCATGCCGCGTATACGCTCCCGAAACGCCACTGCCGCCAGCACCAGAACCAGCACCACCTCCTCTGGGCGGGGCGTACGATTCGGCCAACATTAGCTTCAGCCGGCTAACTGCCTCATTGTACGCATAGTTCGTATAATCCATCGGTTTGCACTTCCTGTTGCCCGCACTCTTTGAAGACTTCATCGGTATATTCCTGAATAATTTGCAGAAGTAGAAAATTTCATTTAAAACTTTTCTCAAATCACTTGTTATCACATTTTTGTTAGAATGAGTTTTAGCTATACGTCTGACGCCTTCTCCGCGCTCGACATTTGTACACCACGCCACGCATTCTAAGCAACAACTAAAGCGTAAATAAGGAAAAAAAGGTAAGCAGCAAGCGCACATTTGCATTTGCAGTGTAGGCAATCAGAATTCCGCCCCTAAAACACTTTTGCACACACACACACGCACACATAAAGCATAATTAGAAACTTTTCAGTTTTGTTCCCATTAAGAAGTTGCATTATTTTGTTTTGTCCTGTTTGGTGTTTGTCCGTTGCTATGGTAGTTGCTGATTGGGAAATTAACCTGTTCGAAAAACATGAAAACAACTGTGTCAGTTCTGTTGTTTTGGTTCTCTGTGTCTCGTAAGACAAAAAGAGTGTTTTGGTGGTTGTTTCGGAGTTGTTTTAGTTGGAGTTTAGTTTTTTATCATATTTTTTTGTTTTCTTTTCGGTTGATTTGGTTCCGCTTGGGTGCGTGATGAGCTCACATTAATTTGAGTGGTGCTCAAATTTTTAGGCAGTTGGGTAATATTCTTTTTGCTTTCAAAAAATTTCCCTTTGGCACCACCCATTACTTTGAATTTTGAAATGTTTTATATTAATTTTCTGACACTTCTTAGAACAATATTGCCTTTAATTGAAAAGTTTTAAGGTGAGGGCGTCAACAAATTTTATCAAAAGATCTAAAGGGAATTCTTGAAATTTAAAGATTAAAATTACAGAAAACAATATCAGTAAACTTAAAGTGGGTCAAAGAAGGCTTAAAATGTTTTATTTTCTAAGTTCACACATAGTCGAATGACTCGAAACACCTGATTTCGAAAACCTAAAACTATTATGAATTGCTATCAGTATTACAAAAATGTGTATGGTTAAAAAACGTATAACCACTGGGTTCTTTTTACAGATTACATTCATACAAGGTGCAGACCAAAAAAAACAAGACTGTGTTGTTTTTGTTGGCGCCATCTTCTTAACGAATTAGTGCCTTGGAAGTTTCTTCTCTAACTGACTTCCAGTGAAAACTTGGTGACATTCGGTTCAGTAGAAGCGAAGTTATGTATGCATCTAAATTATTAGTATGTTTGTGTCATCGGTACAAAAATGAGTTTCAAACAAAGAGCTAATATCAAATTTTGTTTTAATATCGGTAAAACGTTTACCGAAACATTTGAATTGATGAAAAAGGTTTATGGCGATGATTTCTCGTGTCAGAATTCATGAGTGGTTTACACGTGTCAGAGATGGCTGTGAGGACATAAATGACAATGAACATACGCCATACCGCCCAAAATCAGTAATCACCGAAAACTCCATCGAAATTGTTCGAAAATTTATCAAAAAGGAATCGAAATCATCGTTGAAATTCATGGAATCGGAGTTGAATATTTCCAAAACATCGATTTATCGCATTTTAACTGATCATTTGGGCTTACGAAAGGTCTGTGTACGTTTCATTCCGCACAAGTTAACTGAGGACCAAAAATTGCTCAGAATTCAACATTCGAAAAACCTCATTAAAGTGGCGAGAAAAGATGAGAACTTCCTTTACAACATAGTAACTGGTGATGAAACGTGGTGTTTTCAACAGGAACCTGAAACTAAGAGTCAAAGTGCCGAATGGAAGGCCCCACATCGCTTTTGGAGAAGTCAAAAATCAAGTCGATGCTCATTTGCTTTTACGATTCCAAGGGAATTGTCCACAAAGAGTCCATGTTAATGGGCCAAACCGTCAATGCAATTTTCTATTTTGACGTTTTGAACTGTTTGTTGCATCGCATTCGTCGAATTCGCCCTGAATACCGCGAAGGAGGAAGTTGGCGCTTATTGCATGATAATGCATTATCTCATCGATCCACTCTTGTGACTGATTTTTTGACTAGAAATCACATTTTCACCATCAATCACTCACCGTAATCGTCTGATATGGCTCCCTGTGACTTCTACCTATTCGGGAAATTGCATTTGGCCATGAAAGGGAAATGTTTTGCGACCGTATAGACCATCCAAAAGGTTTGTACTGACATCCTGAAGGGCAATGACATGAAACGCTCTTTCGAAAAGCTTTTAGATCGAACAAAACAGTGCATCGAGGCCAGAATGGACTATTTTGAATAAATAAACTCGAAGTTATCAGAACAAAGTTCCTGTTGTTTCTATTTGAGCTCAGTCTTGTTTATTTTGGACTTATCCTTGTAGTAATAAAAAAGTACTTTCAACAAGTTTCCGCACTTACATAGAGCTCTTCAAATACCTATCATATGTTATATGGCGAGATTAAAAATAGAAGATAAAACTATAAGGATCATAAGACTAATCCAATTTTGGCGTGATGTGGGGTGAGACAGTGTCCCGTCAGTACTTCAATCAATATTTTGCAGTATTTTCTAGAAAGTGATAAAATCAAGTTTTTAGTTTTCGTACTCCAAGTCCTTATCATAATTTTGGCAATTTCTGGCACGTGACACGTGATTTTTCCACTCCCTTCTTCGTTTTCGGCTCCGCCAGTGTCACATATCGCTCGATGGGCATCCGATATGTACGAGCATGTCCTGTGATTGATCGCAATGTTGCCACATCAACCTTGGTCATTGCTTGTTGTGCTGCAGTTGTATCTGCTAGGGTCTCAACTGCATAGGTGAGGGTACTGGTCGCACGCATGTTTTATAGATTCGGACTTTGACTTTTAAGCTTAGATATTTATTTCGCAATATTGCATGGCTCAGAAACTCGTGTTGCTATATTCATGTGGTTGTTTACTTCAGCTGTTAATTCTTTCGATGATATACTTATGGTACCCAGGTAGCAGAATTCCATAGCCTGTTCGATACTTTTTGCATATACTGCTAGTTTATACTTGAGCAGCTATTGTCATGCTCTTCGTCTTGGCTACTGACATCTGATAGCTTATCATTTCGTTTATAATTTGATCTGGCGTCGGGGACTTTCTGTTTTTAAGTTTGATGTTCTACGTCATCTTCTGCCATAACAAAAGATGAGGAAGTAATACCAATTATGTTCTGTGTTTTTGTTGCTCTTGTTTCTAAGTCTTCTGATGGTGTATTTTCATAAAGTTGCAGGAAATAAAATTCCACTGTGCAAGTGGTTTTTTTTTTGATGTCGTATTCCATGCTTGCCGAAAAGCTTTCCCAGTTTCTGTGAAACACCAAAGTGAAAAAAAAGTGAAAAAGTGTTCTCGGCAGGCAATGGCAAAGCTCCGAGTGTATTTCTGCCATGAAAAAGCTCCTCATAAAAAATATCTGCCTGTTCGAGTCGGCTTGAAACTTGTAGGTCCCGTCCATTTGTGGAAAAATATACGGATGCACACCATAAATTGCAGGCCGGGCTCGGCCAAACACCCAAAAAGGGTGTAAGGGCCAATTATATGATCGTCACGTGACATATCGTAAAATAGAGGCAGGACGAGCTTAATTCAACAAAAGTTGTTCGTGGAATAAACACCTCAAAGCAAATGGCCGCGTGCTTCTAAAGTGTTCGGAAAATCTGGTCATATCACAACTGTATCAGTAGTGGACGAGTACTGAGTGGGACGAGTACAGAACCTTTTTTTTACCGGAAGCTTTCGGAGAACTAAGGAAAACCAACCACCGAAGACGAATCAGCATTAACCAAGTCAATGCGAGCTTTCACGCTTCGGCTTACACAAGAGAGTTTTTGAGCGCTCAAATACCAAATTTAATAATTTAGTTTCGACACAAACCAGATGAAAATTTAGGAGTTAAATTTACTTCCTATTTTGAAATTTTTGTTCGTAATTATTTAAGCGGTCGCTGTGGCTGAATGGTTTGGTACGTGACTACCATTCGGGAGTGCGTAGGTTCGAGTCCCCGTGCATGATCATCAAATAATAGAAAAAGTTGTTGCCGTTCGGAGTCGGCTCAAAACTGTAGGTCCTTCCATTTGTTATACAATATCAAACCGCACGCCAACAATAAGAGGAGGAGCTCGGCCCAACACCTAACAGATTAATTTTTTACTTTTATTTATTTAGTTATTTAAACTTTAAAATAATTCCAAAAAAAACCGAACTTTTTTCAAAACCCGTTCGTATTTTCCCATTCAGTTACAAAGATCTAAATCTACCTAAATCCAATAAGTATCCTCCATTATATCAACAGCTCTGACTGGTGGTAGATATCTGCCTGTTGGAGGTCTCATAATGGTATCAACTTTAGTGCAACTTGAGGAGTGGCCGACTGCCACTTCAACCATTTCACCTACCTATCTACCCACAAAGATTTACCCTAACTTACATTATATGCTTCTTGAAGCAATCAGAAAATACCCCTTAAAAAGTGAATGTGAATGTGAATCCCATTCGAAACTTACAGGGATTATTGACATGGTTAAGTTTATTCAGAAAATAAAAAATAAAAAAAAACGAAGTACGAAAGGCAGCTTATTTTTTAAATATGTTGAAAAAATTTTTTTGTTTCAAAAAAAGAATATATATAATCTTTTTTAAGTTTAAATATTGTATAACTTTTCTTAAGTTTAAAAAGTATATTTTTTTCACATTTTTAAACAAAAAAATTTAATTTTTTCTCAGAATTTTTTAAGTTTAAAAAGGATACTTTATCCTAAAGTAAAAAAATAATTATGAAAAAATTTAAAAACTAATTTTACTTTCACTTTTCAAAATGTACACCCAAATTGAACAAATCTCAAAATTATTAAATTCATTCTTCATTTTTTTCAATTTATACTTCATATTATACTCATTAATACAAATAAACCAATGGCTGCAAGAATTAACGACAATTTCCAAAATATTTGAATCACTTGACTTGTCATCGCTATGATATGCTAGAATTTTTTTCTATATTTGAGTTAAATGGTATTTAAAACACAGTTTCAATAGCTATAAGACTTTGTAAAAATTTACTGAAAATTTTCTTTTCCAAAACAGTTTTCAGAACTTCTCCACTCTCAGTATAAAACACAATTTTTAATATTTTTTCTCTCATTGGGCATTAAATCGGTTGCCTAATATAGGGTTATGGCTCACCCTGATGAGTTATTTTTAATCACTTATTATTTTGACACTTTCAGCTCTGACGCACTCAAAAAGATAGCAGAAACTCAACTGCGTGACAAAAATGAGTATCTTTACATTTGCAGAAAAAAGTCAACATTGTAAAGTAAATATTGAAAATATATTTCGAAGAAGGCGCATTTTTATTTTTCAGACGCTGAATATTTTACAAACAAAATCTCCGCATCTGGTATTAGAAAAATTAGCAAATGATTTTCTGATGTTTCGTAATGAGTGGGTGATGTATCGATACAGCCGCTGTAGCCGAATGGGTTAGTGTGTGACTACAATTCGGTAGTCCCCGAGCTCGAATCCCCAGGCATGGACAATAGACCGAATAGATACTAGCGGTCGCCTCTCGCAGGCAATGACAACCCTCCAAGTGCGTTTCGTCTCTCCATTTTACGGATCCATAACTACCGATCTTTGTGGACTAATATTAATAGCATTAATTTAAAAAATGTTATATTAATTAAAACCCGATAGCTCGTCTTGTCACACAGCTTATCGAGCATCGATCTTTTGGGCACTTCGCTCGGAAATCATGTTATCAGCCTTTTTTGGTTATGTCAATTAAATATTTGCGAGCTGCGTTTAGATCCTGTCGTACTTTTTTTGGCAATTGTATTTTAATAAAGGGAAATAAATTCTAAAAATCTTCCTAATTAAGATGAAAAATTCTAGAAAATTTAACGGAGTTTTTTTTTCTAATCCCTGAATTTATTAAATAGTTTTTTTAGTATTTTTAAAAATAATTCGGGCGCTCGTCCATCCTTCATATAACGAAGGCTACGTAAAATATTTGAACATTTTTTTTTCTTAATTTTTTTTATTTATTTTTTTTTTTTATATTTTTTTTCTTCAGTTTTTCCTTGACTGTTTTCTTTGCATCGTTGACGCTATAACCAACAAAATCTCATTGTTCGAGTTTCAGACATTCAGAAATCTCATGAATCTGGTTTTCATATTTTTCTTTTTGTTTCAGTAACAGTTTTTTTTTAATAAAGACCCTTTTTGAGTTAGACTTCAAAAAAAAAACCTTAACTATTTACAAGTCCAACAATACCGTGCTTGCCTTGTACGCTGCCGCTTGAGGCCGTTGCGCGAACTACAAACACTCTCCTTATCCGAAAGACCGCACGATGAGCGACGACGACGCGTTACGTGATCGCTGCTCAGCAGTTGCGAAACGTATGACTGACGTGCACCTTGATTCAGGTTAGCTAAGGCAGTGAAGAAATTTTCCGACTTCATCTTCAGCAATGCAATGTGGTGAGGTTAACAATTACAATTGCAACAGCAACAACAACAGCAGTCAATGGGTATAAAGTGTGCATTTAGATGGTAGCCGAAGGAACAACTTTATTTCGCGAAAAGTTTTGCTACAAAGCTTTGCAACAAAGTTGTGGTTTCAAGTTAGTGTTGATGTATGTGGTCTAATAATTTGACATGCAACGTTGCCACAAACACACACACACACTTGCAAAGTGGGGAAATTGCAAATGAGAAAGGGAAATGACAGCGGGCATGCACTTCCTTCCTTCCGGCTTGGCAAATTGTTGCAATAAACGGCGAAGACACGACGCGTTGCGACGCGTTACGAAGCGAATGGAGGCGATACAACTACGGATTTCCGAGCCGCGGTTTCCGGTGATGTACACGTCAAAGGGCCACAACTGCGGTCGTTTAACCCTTTGATAGTATTAATTAGGCTTTATTTGCTGTATTAATAACTTTCTTTTTATTATAAAAGGTATGCGCGCGTCTCGCTTTAGTTTAGACGTTGAACTGAAACGGCGAAAGCGTTAATGGGCAGCTTTTATAGACTCGCCTTGGCGTTGATTGTTTATGTGTGGTGCTGCGTTTGCGGGGGAACGGTTGCGATGGGACCCATACTAAAAACAAAAGTGTCCTGACAAGCGGCGATAAATTGTACGGCCGGAAAGGGACATCGAATGAAAGGAATTCAGAGATTTTTTATAGGTTTCGTGCCATGTCGTACTGAAAGGCCACACGAAAAAACAACAAAAGAAACGGAAGCTAATAACATTCCTAAGCATAATTTGAACATTAAAAGTCTGAAGGGTTGCCCGTTCAATATAGTTGAATGGCAATAGAACAGTAGCGGCGCATAGAACGGGGTAAATGGTAGATCTTTTACGCGACGCTTACCTAATATTTTCATCGCTCGTAAGAATGCTGCAACTTGCGTGTTTTACTTATCATTTTTTATTGCCTAGCACATAACAGCACTTCTCGTATCGCTTATTGAATGGTGAAGCGAACATACCACAGACCGATCTTTCTAATAAGAAGAGGTCTACTTATGAAGGGACCCCCAGCCGCAAGTATCAATAAATTTTGGAAATGACGCACTAATAGGTATCTCGGACTGAAAAATTGAAATGAAAAATATTGTATCTCACCCTTCGCTAAAAACGATAAACACAACTGAACGTTATCTACGCAGCTTTTTAGAATCGAGCAATAAGATAAAGAGTGGGGAAATTTCAGATAATTTTATGGATATTTTCTGAAAGTATACGGAAAAAACTATAGGGTTATCTAATAAGATGTGCTATTTTGATATTCAAAGGAAAATCCTATTTTTTAATATAAATGCTTGGATGTTTATTTCATTATAAAGAGGAAGGTATGCCGTTAATAGTGGAAAATAACATAAGGTAAATGACCACTACGACCATGCTTACAGGACGATATACTTTACATGGAATTTTCCATAATCGAATTGCAAAGCGGCTGCCCTATATCTTCGATAGCCTCACGAATTCCATCTTTGAGGCCTTAAATCGACTCGGGGCTGTTGGCGTAGACCTTCTCTTTCACGTGGCCACAAAGGAAAAAGTCACAAGGTATTAAATCACAAGATCTGCAGTGGCCAATTGTGATCACCTCTTCGAGAGATAACACGGTCCGGAAACTTTTCCCGTAAAAGATCAATGGTTTCATTGCTTGTGTGGCACGTAGCACCGTCTTGTTGAAAATAAGCGAGGTCCAGATCAATACCACCCGATTCCGGCCAAAAAAATCGTTAATCATCTCTCGATAGCGATAGATAACACCTGTTATTGGAAAGGAACAACATATGTGTATTGCCAGTCTATTATTGTGACGCACTCAGTACACCTCGGGGAGGACTAATTACATCGTGACATTCAATATTAATTTTGATCACTCTCTTTCCATCTCGGGAGGAATGGGAGGTAAGCGACTTTCACTAAACAACTTCGGCACTATCGTCTATACAGATAAATTAAAATGGGAACGTGGTGTTGGAGAAGGTATTGGAGTAGGCATTGGAGTATTCTCATAGACTTAGAATTGAAATATCTGTGCGTCTTCCAAGTACTTACAGTGTTTTCCAAGCGGAAGTATTGGCAATAGGTGAAGCTTGTAGGGTACGAATAGCAGACTTCTCTTTCAAAGGCAAGATCTCTTTGGAATCCAGGCACTCGACTCGGCTACAACACCTCTAAGCTGGTGGAACAAAACAAGAAACCATAATTTTGAGATTTATTCAATATTCAATATTGGCAATTTTCGTTTTTAGTACTTTAAAGTTAGGTAGGTAGGAGAAATAGTTGAAGTGCCAGTCTGGCACTCCTCAAGTAGCAGTGAAGCACCGTTTTGATACCATTATGAGACCTCCAACAGGCAGATATCTACAGCCAGCCAGAGCTGTTGATATAATGGAGGAGATTGATTGTATTTAGGTTGGCGCACTGCCCCAGGCTGTCGAAGAAAGGAACACCCAGTGACCTTAGTCGTCTAGCTGCCAAACATGGACTTTTACAGAGAAAGTGCTCTACAGTCTCCTTCTCTGAAAGGCCCGCACAGCTTCTGCAATGGTGGTTCAATTGGTAACCCTAGCTTTTCCGCGTGTGTGCCGTTCGTCCAGTGACCGGTTAACACAGCTACGAGTTTGGAAATTTAATGGCGAGGAGTCCAATGGATTTTCTGAGTCTCTCGTGTATCGTATTGAGGCCAAAGGGTTTTCGAAATGAAGAAATGAAGCTCCATCTTTTCTCCGTAGTCAGGGCTTCCGTTCGCAGGCAGTTCATCGCGCCGTGGACAATTTTTAAGCCAGACTACAATCTTTTGGAGCTAAAGTCACCAACCAGACAGAGTTTACAACAAAATGAGGAAAGCATAACCGCCATAGCAGCCAGTATTGAAGGAGATCTAGAGAAATTTCAATTCTGCGCCGATTCATCTGAATTGAACAACGCCAGAGAATCAGCTCGTCCATTTTGCGGTAGGATTGGGGCCTGCATCCGCGTAAGTTTGTGCTGGCCCCAATATTGAAGTCGAGCGGCCATAGACAGCGCCGTGATTTCGCTAATTTGGCGCTAATTTGGGTTCGAGCTAATCATTTTCTTGAGCCGGGCCGATTTTGAATGCTGTTGAAAGCGAATAAGAATTAAATATAATATTAAATCGGGTGTTTTTTTTAACCTTGAGAACTTAAAACGATAATACAAAACCAAAATATTATTGCATTGAATTTTTTTAATTATAATCTGGTAGATAATTTATTTTCATTATTTTATGAATATGAAATACGGCATACTTCCGCCGCGGCTACGAGTTAAATGGTGCATTCGGTCAGTCCAATTTTTGACTAAATTTTTTCAAATCTAATAAGCCCAATCAGCAAAACTGCGACGCCAACGCTTCAATTCTTGCATGAGCTGTATTTTATAGGCACGTAAGTCAAGATTCTTACGTGAAATGCTCCCTGTAGTCGAGGGACAAAGGCCAACAATTGAGGACGACGAAGACATTTCAACGTCTTCTTCTACTTTCTTTTTCAAAGTAAATTTCCAAAATTGGGAAGCGTTGTTCTGGCATTAAACGATTCATCATCTCCTACCAAACCTTACTGCACAGAAATGTCAACACAGTTTGCCATCCCCAGCTAAGAAACCTTAGATATCGACATCGATAGTTCTCATGCAGCTAAAAAAAGAATAAGAAAATTCTAAACAAGTTTTATTAAAAGTTGCTTAGGTGGCATTTTGACCCCGACCCAGCTCATTACCGTCACTGCCTTTTTGTGTCGGTTTCCCTGTTTAGACACAAATATGCATTAACCCCCTCAGACCTATTTAACCATTGGTTCCAATGCTCCGTCGCTATTAACATGCAACTTTTGCGCCAATTTCACGCTCCCAAGTTTGATCAATATTTGTGGCTTAATGTCTTCGACAACGACGATGACTTTTGTCGCTTTCCACGACTTGCGCATTTTTGTTGTGGATTTTACTATGTTTTACCACTTTTTGCTACTCTTAAGGGCATTAAATAGAATTTTTGGCGGGAGACTTTGTATTTGCATTTATTTCGTGGTAATTTGAGTGCATTAAACTTTGCCTGCAAAGGCCGCTTTACATGCTCGTACTTGTAAATATGTACGCATATCTGATATGTAGGTGAGTGGCAAGTTGCCTTGAGTGGTTGTCAGAAAATAAAATAAGGCATTTTACTAACCGAAACCATTTTTGACAAATGCGGGGCACCAGCCATACACCAATACGAGTATTTAGTAGTAAACATTTTTTCTGGCCAATTGAAAAGTCAACAAAAAAGCTAACAGAGGAAAGATTTACATACAAGTATTCACATGAGCAAGTTGTCTGAAAATTGATAAAAGTATTTTTCGTTGCGCAAACTTTGTACTTGAACCCAAAATGTTCTGATTTTTTTTATACATATATAAATATATACGCAAATACATACTCGTATATGTGTAGATCTTTTGTTTTTGTTTCCACCGAAAATACCTAGCATAGCAATGTGGCATTTTCGTTTAATTGAAGAATGTGTGATTGGCTTTATTCAGGCATTCACAAGGCTTAAACTTAGGTAATGGATGTGCTTCTCAGTCAAAAGGCCGTATTGTTGTACGGAAGCGAAGTTTTATTTTTCTTGTTCTCTTTCGAAAACTAACATTAGTGCTATTTTGTGAAAGGTGCTCATTATATCAATTTTCAGGGCTTATTGAATCGCGTATTTATTTATTTGAATATAATAGATTCTTATAGGCTAAATGGACATGTTTTAATGCTAATAGGCATTAAAATAGGAAGGTTTTTTTGCTTTTTCCTTGTTAACTCCTCTCGAGAGCATATGGCGTCGGCAAGGCTCTTCCATCGTACACGGTTCTGTGCTGTTGTTCTTGCACCATGCCATGAGATGTCGACATCTGCTAGTCCACGGAGCATCGACCTTCTCCAAGTATTTTTTGGTCGACCGCGACCTTTGCTCCCTGGCGGATTCCAGTCCAGTGCCATTCTCGTGTTTCTATCTGGTGGTTTTCTCAATGTATGACCTATCCATCGCCACTTTCAGCGTCTGATTTGCCTAAGGATGGGTTCCTCGTTCGTTAATATCCACAGTGTATCGTTACTGATGGTGTTTGGCCAGAATATTCTGCAGATGATGCGGAGGCATTTGTTGATGAAGGATTGTAGCCTCTGTGTGATGGTGTTAGAAGCCAGCCATCTTTCGCTTCCGTTCAACAACACAGACTTCACGTATGAGCCTAAAATTCGTAGTTTAGTGCGCCTAGAGATTTGCGAACTCCCCCTACTGTATGCATTCGCTCGAATGCCGCCCTTGCTTTGTTTAGCCTGCAGTTGACATCTTCATCTGCTCCACCATTTGCCGTGACGATGCAGCCGAGGTAGCAGAAGCTTTCGACGAATTCGACCGCGCATCCGTTAACCAATACTTGTGTTATTATGGTTAACTTTCATAGCCTTGGTCTTGGCGATGTTGACCTCCAGTCCGACAGTGCATGCCAGCGCGATTAATTTGTCTACCTTCACTTCCATGTCACAAAGCTTGTGAGAGAGGAGACAGATGTCATCGGCGGAGTACAAGTATTCAATATGTCTGGTGAAACTCCATACGATGCCTTTTTTGTGCAGGGTCAATTGGCTCATGACGTCAACGAGAACGATCGCGAAGATCGCCTGCGTTGGTGGTGAATGGGTCGCTGATATCGCCTTTGTGAAGCACTGCCAGTTCGGAGTTTTCGTAGAGGGCTTTCATGAGGCGGATTATCTTAGCGGGAACTCCCTTTCTACTCAGTGCCAGCCATATTGCGTCTCGTTTGCTAGTGTCGAATGCCTTCTTAAAGTCTACGAACAGCATGTAGAGCGGGGAGCACCACTCAACTGATTGTTCTATTATAATTTAATTAGTGTATTGGCTTAGTCAGCACAGCTTCGGTGAGGGCGAACACCAGCTGGCTGAGCTCTTAAAGAGCGTTCGATATCTTTGAGCAGGCTTTGTATGATCACGGCTACAATTTTGTAAATGGTGTTAAGTAGGGTTATTCCTCGCCAGTTGCCGCAGTCACGCAGGTTGCTTTTCTTCGGCAGCTTCACTATGATGCCTTTTGTCCAGGCAGCTTTTCATTGCTCCAGACGGCGGTGATGTGGGGATGAAGAATTTCCGCTGATATTTGCCGGTCGGTAGTTTAGATAGTTCAGGCTTATGCCATCTTCGCCCGCAGCTTTGTTGAGTTTCAGCTTTTCAGCTTTTTCTTTATAATAAATATTCAAAATTTTCAATAGGCGGTATTTTGAAAATGAAAAATCTATTTCAACAAATTTTAAAAATTTGTTGTGGGAGCGGTTCGAGCATAAAGAGATTTCGCGAGACCAACATAGAAGAACTCCGAACCATGCAGAGCTTGAGCCGGAATATTAAAGAAACCACCGGACAGTCAACAGCACCACGGATCAAATCAAAAATTAATGACAAAGATAGAATTATTCTCTTTCTCTTTTTTTGTATTGTTATTAGTAATGAAAGACTATTTAAAATATTAAAAAAAAGTAAAGCAGTTTTACTAAGTTCGCGCAGATTCTTTTAAATTGAAAACCAAATTTGATTTTCAATGTCTTAAAGGGTTACTTACGTCCAGCAGCGCCAAAAATGCGCTAAAAGAAAAACTGTTTTTAGAAGGGGTGACAATAGAAATAAATATAAAAAAATGTATCTATTGTTTATAAGTACTTAAACTTTATAAAAAAATGTATTTTAATTTTTCTTTACAAAAATTAGTATATAAAAAATTACGTGACGTACAATGAAAAAAAAGTTGCTCCACGGTCTGCATCAGTTCTCCTTGAAATGTGGATGGATCTGTAAAAAGTAAAGAAAATCTTGTAAAATAAATTTGTAGTTATAGTTTGCCGAGTCGGATTTTTGAATTCGAAAAAATTTGCAATTTACGGCATTTAAAAAAAAAACTGTTTTACGTCATAAATGTCACACTTTAATTATGTTCATAAATTTTCTTAATATAAATATAAAAAATCAAATCTATAGAGAAAACACTATCGAATATTAAAAATAAAACGAATCAAATAATATTAAACCCTATTAAAAAGTAGTTTTGACAAAAACGAGTTTAAAGTTTCAAGTGCATTTCGCTCGAGGTCAAACTCGCGCTCAAACTCTCATCGGGCAGTTACATTTTCTGCCATAACCTTGGATCTATGGAAAATTTTTACAATCGACTTCCACAGAAATACGCCTAAAATAATAATCTGTATAAAAAACTCGATTTTTTGAAAATTCCGAACGTATGTAACCCCTTAATGCAATAGAGAATTATGAGTTTTATTTGAAGCAATAACTTCAGTGAAATAATTCATGAACATTTATTAATTATTTTTAAAAAGTAATCCATTTTTATCATATTTTCTAGTTTTTAAGATTCTTAAAATGTTCATGATAAATATTCATAAATCGTTATGTTTTCTTCCCCATTACTGGTCTAGGGGTGATGTATAATCAAAGTAATTTAATATTTTCGTATATTTTTTGGTCTTAATTGAATTAAAATTAAAAAATATATTCAAAAACAATATTGGATGATTAATTTTGTGCCACTTTGTATTAACAATTCATGAACATTGTTCGTTAAATAGTTATAACGCAGGTGAAATTGAAATTGGAATTTGGAAAGGTCGAGCCAAGGAGCACCAGGAGATTTGGTGGCTCATAAAACGCTCAGGCTACAAAGCCCATTGTATTTAAAGCTCTGGAAAGGGAGTAGATAGTCAAGGAGGGAAGAAGAAAAGTATCGGAAAAAGTGATAGGAAAGAATAGAGACAGAGATAGAGATAGTTAGTCCTGTGAGAATTTTCCAGATTCTTTGGCAAATCTGTAAATATCCTCCAGTTTTAGAGAACGAATATAACTCATTCTCATGACATCGGAACCCAAAACTCGCAGCCGTGCTCTAGCAAAGGCAGGGCACTCACAGAGAAAGTGTTCAGTGCTATCCACCTTCACCTAGCATTGGGTCCTCAGTGATTCCTATGGTGGTCATATGCTGACCCCATGGGCTGTGTCCTGTAATAATACCGACTATCAACCGAACGCCTTTCCTTCCAAGTTTTAGTAGGAAGTTTGACAGTTTTCTGTTCGGAACATTTCTTGACTACCAAATGTTCTTTGAATGCTGGTCCAATTAATGTCCAAGGATGCCTCTATGTCTCGATGTGTCACATGGCGATCTTTTGTTATCAGTTGACGCACAGCATCGATAGCTTCTGGCAGATTTTAAAAATTCATGCTACCAACGTTTCACAGTGGCAATGTGTGGTCCTTCAAGCCAAAAGTCAAAGTAAGTTGATCAATGCACTCCTGTCTCAATAATCCACGTCGAAAATTGTAATAAATCTTTGCACGAAAATTTTCGTGAGTTAATTCCATATTTTGGCTAAGATGAATTTTCCTACTCATTAGAAAAAGAACAAATAAAGCTCGTAAGTGAAAATGTTTTATATAAGTAAATGATAAAAATATGCCAAACTTTTCGATAAAAATATCGCATAACAGCTCATCATACGTGGTGTTGAAAAGGCGCAAGATATAAAAGGCCAACCTCGTATTATATTGAGTGGGCTGTAGAACTGCACACGCGCAATTTATCCAGAAATTCTGGTAAATTTCATTCTACGCCACTTTTTTTTTAAACATTACTTATAATTTGTTATAAAAAATTTCCCTACACATGAACGAACGAATACCCGTTTTTGTTCCCATTAGTTCGAACAATTTTTGCTACTTAGTGACATGAAAATATCAATTGTTTTATAATTGTATATCAATATGTGTTTTATAAATAATAAATAAAGTTGTTTTTACTGTTGTAGCAGTATACTTAACGCTATCAGTGTAGTGTAGATTGCCGGTCGTCTTCATCTAGCTCATCGTAAAGCCTTAGAGACTACTTAAACAATCAATAAATCTCAAATCACGAATATTATAAATGGAATATAATAATTTGTATGTATTTCCTTTGCACTCTTTACTATATTTACTGTCCTAACACTAAATGAATTTTATGCCCCGTTCCATACAAACGTTATCACTGTGCATAAGAACAATCAATGGCTCTACCATGCATTTTCGGACACATAATTTCAGGCGCAGCAAAAAACTTTTTCAATAACACAAAACTGTGCATTATTTTATTCAACATTACAGTTTTTTGTTTTTATTTTACTACCATATTTATTTAATATATCTAGAATATATCGATTCATATTACTTATTATTTCTTTATGTTTTACAATTATTTTCTCTTAACATCGTAAAATACTGCCTACTCTCTTTTGCATTACGTGCACTCTTACGAGCTCCATAAAAAACAGAACGAGCGTGTCTCTGCTTTCAATAGTTTAGCTCTCTACCAAGAATGATTTCTCAACATTGCGACTCTTTCCAACATCACAATGAGTTCGACTCTAATGAAGCACTTGCCGATTCGGTCACACTTAAAGCCACAACATAATTAAAGAATGCAGCAAAAACAAAACACAACTACAAAGGTAACCATACATATCTGTATGTTGGTACATGCCTACAATCATACATATACCATTACTCATGCCTTGGTGTTGTTGTTGCTGATCGAAATGCCTCAAAGCCATGAGTTCACATGATTTTTTTCGCTCAATCTCACAGCTATGATCGAGCGTTGATCAATCGGTTGCTATGCTCACATTCCAGTGACTGAAAACATGCATATGCACATAAATTCAACCATAAAATATCTACAAACATGTATGCACCCGTATGTACATATATCCGTACATCTACGAGTTTATAAATACATACATACATAAACAGATTACAATACTTGTAAGTGGATCCTATCATAATTTAAGCTACAGCCGCCATCCAAGTAACTGAAGAAGTGAAGGCACTCGAGCAGCGCATGTTCTCAGTCAACGATCACAGCAATAATAACAACAACAATGAGGGCACTTAAATGCTGGTCAGCATCGATCGTGAATGTGTTTTCGTTCGATCGTTTATTCACTCGTCCATTCGCTTGATCATTTATTACTTTTTTCGTTGCTATTGTTGTTGCCATTCCAATGTTGAAGCCCTGAGGGCTCTCTCAGTCAACTTACGGTAGTGCTTAGTTACTTTGCTCCACTATTTGGCTCGGTTGCTATGTTTATAGGTATGACTTGAAGCGGCTGTTGTTTTGGTTTGTGTGTTGTAACCCATCATTTGTGTCGCCAGCACTTAAACGATTTAACTTAAACTGAAGTAACGCAGCATTCATCGTGTGGTCGAGTTGCCCATTCGCCCAAGTGGCCAAGCTGCCAAATAATTTTTACATTTAGCAACCACCACCACAATATCTACCACAACCAACTCCCATCCGCCTGGTCACCCAATATCATTCTTAGGTTCCATTGAAATACGTACGACGAACTTGTTTTCTCAATTCCCCGCTCTATGCAGTTTGCAATAATCTTCTTGTTGTTGGAGTTGGTATTGTCGGTTGATAGTTGAAGGTGTTCGATTCGACTTACGTTGGAGCGTTGAACAACCTATCGTTTGCGGGTCATAAATGCTGTAACAATAAAGCAATAGCAGCAGTGACAACAACTATAGCAACCGAACTGCAACACGAAAATCCATAAAAGACGACATAACAAATAGTAAAAATTAAAAGGCTACTACATACACCAAATATGTACGTATTCACATAAACTTGTCGGACGTCGGCAACTCGTCACTCAGCAAAGAAATTCCACAAAAGATATATTGAAGAGAATGCGGCTGCTGCGGGTTGCGGTATGCTAGTTAGCAATTTACTCTCAACTCCACACCTTTTCGTCATCCAACTCCGCT
The DNA here is from genome assembly GCA_037575425.1 of Anastrepha fraterculus. Taxonomy (NCBI): domain Eukaryota; kingdom Metazoa; phylum Arthropoda; class Insecta; order Diptera; family Tephritidae; genus Anastrepha; species Anastrepha fraterculus. The sequence goes on along the minus strand of JAYXIM010023370.1, from coordinate 27,892 downwards.
CAAGTCATACCTTTTTCTTACCTTAATGGATCAAAACAGTTGCTTGCTTAACCCCTCGCTCCTATCGCGCTCTTTGTCCAGAATATTTGCTCTGCTGGTTATACCTGTTTTCACCTCGGGTGACTTTTTCAAGTAATCAATAATTTTGCTGAGAGAGAGTGGGAGACGCATACATGGGACATGTACATATGTATTTAGCATCAATGTATGAGTAGATACAATTGCATTTGTGGGACTTCAATTGCGAACGTATCATAGCGGTTGCAATGCGGAGATTCCAAAAGTGTATGTTTGTATGGCGCTTATGGCATAAAAAACCTAGGCAATAAATATAAATTCAACTTATGGTGAATACTGAAAAGAAGAGCATTCATCGTTAAAAGTTCTCTTAAACTACGTGTATCATATAGATCGTATATAGAACCTAGATCCATTTAACAGTGGATTAATTTCATTCGCATAAATTATACGATTACAATTTTCAACAGCCTTATGAAAATTTTAACATGATACATACATGTGTTTCAGCTCCTTTTTCAACAAATTTAACATATATGTATACATATGTAAGTAGTTAAAATGGAGCTATAAGTATTTTATTTCTGGAAACTTATCATTTATCTAAATTTAAGAGAAAATGGTTTTTCACTGTTTGTCGATTTGGAAGTTTGTTGCTTAAGTCTTTTATACGATGGGGTAAAAAGTTCAAATAAATCACTTTTTTTTATTGCTTTGCTCATTTTGAAGGTTTTTTTCATATTCTCCCCGACACTAGTAAGTCCCCGTTTCTATTGACAAGACACTTTTCCAGGTCATTTGAATAAGTCAGTTTTGTACCATGAAGAAAATGCTTCAAATGAAGTTCTAGTACATGAAGTATTGCATTCGATGGAGTCATTTTTCTGAACATTTTTATTGTTTTTTTTAAATATATTTTTTAGTTTGTTTCCCATCTTGTAATGAAATGTTCAGCATAGTTCCGATCTCGACTGTAACATAACACAAGTAACATCATACTTTAAAAATTATTTTATATGTTAATGAAACAATTAATATAATTCTATTTAATTGTGATCTATTACTTTTCTATATTATAACTAATTATTTTATCTAAAAATATGACAAAAGACAATAAATTTATGGAATGTTGCATTGTTTATGCGTTGCTAACTGGCATTAAGTTTTAACGGATTTTCTGATTATTCTGATTCTCTTTAACCATCAACTGCTCAATTGTTTTTCCGCCATTTCATGGGATAAATTTTAATTCTCTCTTTTGACCACATATGGCATCTACCACTATTCACCAAACAGCAAGCAAACTAACAACAACCAATTGATCGCACCAAACTTGTTCGCAACTCTACTTATGTATGTATGTAAATGTTCCCCTATCAGGCACAGCAGCATCAACGTTTGCTCCTTCGAGACAGTTTCATTTTACCTGCGCTCCAGCGCTGTGTGTTCTCTTGAGTGGCTGATTGGTCGTGTATGACGGGACGAAAACCGACGGAATAACCACGAACTAACAAATTGACATGCGCATATATGTATAAATTTTTTGTGCATAAGCCGCTGTATATTTATATTTGCAAAAAAAAAAACAAAAACATATGGTAGATATTTTGCTTTGAGGCGATTGCGTGTTCGTGTGTGAATTCATTAAAAGAAGAGCTTGAGGTTTTTATTGTAGAAAAAGTGCACATTTCAAAATGCAAAAGCAACAATAATTGCCAACAACAGCGAAAATAACAAAGTCAAAAGCAAATGTAAGTGCATAAAGGCAAATAATATTTATATGTAGTGTTTAATAAGTCCACGAAAAATGTTGGTGCAACAACAATAAATAATATTAAAAAGTAAATCAATAGCGACTAGCCCAAAAAAAGAAAACTAGATAGCATAAAACAAAACATAAAAGCATAAACTCCGCTTAAAACAACTGCAAAGTGAACAAGTGAAACATCGTACGATCGCACGAAGTCAACGAAGGCGAAGCGGTCGTGATGCCTGTGTAAATTTATATGCGTGAACATGCTTGTGTGTGTAAGTGTGAGTTTGTGCAAAGAGGCGTGCTTGTGTGGTGCTTTCGTGTTTTTGTATGTGCATATATTTTGTATTTTGTTTTAATACGCTGCTGTTGCGCGGAGAAAATATTCAAATGAGCACAAAATTGTGATATCCACACGCACAATAAATGCGACAACAATAGCAACAACAGTAAATAAAATTATATATGCACATATGCATTTTCTTCTACCTCTTCTTGTATTATAAGAAGTCGAAATTTTCAGTATTCGGTAAAAAATAGTATAATGCAATTAATAAAAGGTAGATCATCAGTGATGAGCTACAAATAATAACAAAACCAATGGGATTAAAGCTGAAGTCAAAAAACCTGTTATATTGTAGTGAAATTGAAAGATTAAATACGAATTAAAAATGTAAAATCATTTTCTCAACATGAAATATGAGAAAACTTTGAATTTTAAATTAACGCGTTTTTATGATGAATGATAATCTTTACTATAAAATGTATTAATGCAGCGATTAGTGTCACTGAAAAGTTTAGGGGTTTGGTATTAAGAATGTCTGTATGTATGCAATGATCCAAAAACACCACACTCGTTGCACTTCTATGACTTCTGTATGTTGGAGTCAATGGCAACAACTATAAGTGATCATAAAATAATTCAAAACAAGTTTGTGAACAAAAGTTTTAGTTGAAATATAATATAAGTAATTGTCTTGCACTGAAAACAAACAAAACAAGAAAACTAAAAAAAAATAATAATAATACAAGAACAAAGAGTTAAGCAATACATTCAAATGTATTTACACAGGCATTGAAATTCGGCGAGGCTGTTTCGCCTAATGCGCCTCAAATGGAACAAGTTTGCACTTTAAGCCAGAGTTTCGCACAAAACCTAAACCACGTTTTTCAGAATCGTACAAAAAAGGCTCACTATTTTCAAAACATCAAAAACAATAAACTATTTATGGTTATGGGAAGGGCTCGCTTTGGAATTGCAGCTACCGATTTTAGGTGTAGAAATGGTTGTAAGCTGGAGTCCTCCCTCTTCAAATACATATAACCAAATGCGTGCATTCGTTATCAATTTCGAAAAATGTTTGCTACTTGGCATGCAAATTAAAGTTATTTTCGAATCATAATTATAGTAAGTTTTTATAAATAATAATTAAAGTAAGGAAGTGCTAACAATTTTAAATTTTTTAAAGTGTTTGTTAAACCAAAATAATTGACATCAGTGCTTATCGCCATGCGGTACTAACAAATTCGAAAACTTTAACTGAAAATAACTCGAAAATTAGAAGTTTCCGGTAGCTAAAATTGGATATGGTTGAAGAGGGAAGACGCTAGCTTTTCTAACGGTACCACTCTTGCCACCAAAACTAGGGAACGTCTATTCTAAAGTTTTCCCTTATTTGTTGCTACAAGTCTGGAATTTAAAATTGTAAATTTTTAGCATATATTATTTATGTAAATACTAAAAATGGGCTGATAAGACGTTTACTCAGAAAATGCTTTGCATTTTTACCTATAGGCGAGAGGAAAAACCGACCACAAAATAGCTAATTTAGTGCGACGTCAACAAAGATATTCGTTTGCAGAAGATTGAGGCAGTACAGTGGCAGTGTGAAGCCGTTTGTTCTATTCAAGTCTGAAAGTTCATAGCGACTAAAGTAACCACTTTTGATCAAGGGGCACTTAAAGAATAGACTAAGCATTGCAAATACTCAGTCAAGTGGCCACTCTCAAAATCGCGAAATAATTAGAATAAAGTGGTTCTTTTTGACTCAAAATGCCCACTAAGTAGGCCGGAAACTACTGGTGATCAGTCACAATACAGCATCAAAACCGTTAAGTACGGTAGGTAGGTAGAAATGGCAGTCGGCCTCTAAGCCTTATCACTTAGACCATTTAGATCCATTGTGATACCACAATAGCTGTTTATCTGCTACTCCTCGTTAAACCATTTTGTTTTAAGTGCAAACCCATTGATCTGGCTGAATGTATGTATGTATGAATGACACCTGCATCCCTAAGGTCGTCTGTATCATTCAAGAACGATGAGCCAAAGTATCTAAGCCTAGTGGCTGGCCATGCGGAACAGTAACAGAGAAGATGTCTTCCTCCTCCTCAATCCTCGAGCTTCTGCAATTATCGAAATGAGGTACTTTCAATCTTTGAGACAGCGGCCCGTGATCAAAGCAATTAACATAGAGACATTTTTCCTAGACCGAATAAGTAGCATCTTTGAGCGCCTGACGTGAAATTCTTTTTGTAGCATTAAATTTCAAGTGCGGATAAGCTAAAATGTTGGTGTACGCTTTCATATCCTATAACGGCACAGGCCTACTATATATATGTAAATGGTGGATATCATAGATCAGCGAAGGTACATTGAAATCCTAGCAGAAGTTATGTTGCCATATGTAGAAGAGGAAAGGTCACTGAAATGTGTCTTCCAACAAGAAAACGGCTGAAAGTTAGGAGCAAGCAAGCAGAAGACTTCTTTCGGGATAACAGGATCAACGTGATGGAGTGGCCAGCAACAAGCACCAGATCTGAACCCCATCGAAAACTTATGGTGGTATATAAAACATAGGCTTTTAGAAAGAAATCAAAGCTAATGCAAATTAATTATGGAAAGTTGTACCCTCTACATGATCCCATTCGAAAGATGCAGACGTTTAGTGAGCTTCCATCATTCGGAATAGGCAAAGCTTCAGATCTCTCAGAATACTGTTATCAGGGCAGCCACAGAATGCCTCCTGTATAACTAGTCCTCCATGCTCCCGGCCAAGGAGCACAGAAAGATGCTTAGTATACAATTTCTGCCGGCGTGCTACCGCAAGATTCAGGGGACATTCTATACAGTTGGGCCCATTGGGCTTTTTGCTATTGGTTCGTTTCGTCATTGTTGATCGCCTACAAAATAAGTCATTTTGACAAAAATTAAAGGCTAGTTGCTATCTGGATGCCAGCACCATCAACTTCCTTCGAAAAAGCTTTAAATGGTGGTTTCCTGTTTCCCAATACCAAGAGTAATTTTCACTCAAGGGAGGGGAATTTTTCCCGATGCCAGAAACTAGGCGTATTAGAAAATGCCCGCCCAAGGGAAGTACCTGAAAGGTGTGTCTGTTAAGATCGGTTACAGCCCAACTACTCGCCTCCCTTCTACAATCAATTTAAGAATGCAAAACTACCGGCGTAGATGTTTAAAAAGTGATGGGACTCGACTATCTTTTCATTGGGCTCCTTCATACAACTTTGACAGATTAAGGCCAAACTTGTCTTTTCGTGTATAGTTTTAATGCTGGCTCGAAATGACACAAGATTTTTGTATCAAACGCTTTTCCATGACAGAAATGCATTTACAGATTTCTGATTGCCTTTTCGAATCAGTCCAAGTTTCCTTATGTAGGCACTTAATTAAACCGAAAAGGGTCAAAAGCTACCAAACATGTTTTATTTCAGATTTTAGTTTCGGGAATTTGCTAGAAATGCCACGGAAAAACGATTCGAAGAAATGTAGCCCGGCTTAGGAAATAGTAGATTTCCTACATTTCCAAAACAGTTTTCTTATGCCCCTGCTGAGATCGCTCGTTTCGCTCATTTTAAATAAATTTTTAAGAAAGCTCGGACTCGGTTTTAAGCTTTGTTCCGTTAAGCAAAAAAACTTGTTCAAACTTCTTCATTTTGCTAAAAACTTGGTCTCTTGGATGGTATTCAGCATGGCCGGTTTAGAGTGAGATGGTGCCAACGAACCGTACTTTAATAATTGCATCATGGCTAATAGTTCATATGGTGAGTAGACCATACGGGGCAGTGGTGCACTGCTAAGCGCCTCTACTACTTCTGAGCCCGGTTTACTATGTGTAATTGTGTATTGTCAACGAAGTTACTCACAACCTCAAAATCATAACTGTCAACAGTGACGTAGTTTTCGATACACGTGTGCGCCGACTGTTTATTTGATGACAGGAGGTACTTTATTTTGTCCTCGTTCACAATCAGACTCTTCTTTCACTTTGATTCTTTATCCAGTCACTTCGTCTGAAACATCGCTTAGTTTTGAAATGTGCCAGGGCGAATACTACGATATTGTAGTTAATACTATAGTATGTGACGTGTACTAGCTAGGAAGACCTTAATGCTATAGCTCAAAATATCCAGATATCCTGGGCTTTAATTTTAAACCCTGAAAATTCCGAGCTTTGCAAAGTAGTTCGCTGGTATGAAATCCTGGGCTTTAAAAAGTGGTATAAAATGAATGCTACAGTATCCATGACGAAACATGATGACGTTTTGCCCTAGGAAAATGTAAATGCAATATTCCGAAAAGAAAAGAATTCTCAGATTGTCATGTTAAAACGAGCTTTACAAACTTGTCCAATGGTATGCAATGAATACAGTCGGTGTCAAAAAAAAGGAACCACGATTAATCATGAAGTATAAAAGGTATATATTTAAACGAGTCCCAATTACTCAATAAACCGTGTAGTCTTCATCGTTGTCGAGTATAGCCTGGTATCTTCTCGACATGCTTTGAACTAGCTTTTCTGCGTAGCTCGTCGACTAGATTTTGCTAACTTGACGCACGAGTTGCTTTAAATCATGGACTGGCCTTCCGGCAAAATGCGTTTTCATAATTCCCCACACATTTTTAATGGGGCTGGCGTCTGGGTACTAGGAAGACCAGTTCAATACTGTGACGCCATTTTCTTGTTTTGTTCTTTCGCAATGTGTTTTTCTGAGAGCAGTGGTTTTGATGATGTGGGACGGTAGGATATGTTCGCCTCCCTCAGTCGACGTTCGATGGTGTTGATACTCACATCTATTTCCTTTTTAGCAAGAACTGGTCGTGCTTGATGATCGTAATCACAAAGACGGGTCCCCCTTAAAAAGTTGGACGATCACTTTTTCACTTTGTACACCTTATACCGCTGATTCCACATCCCAACAAACTTTTTTGATTTTTCAATCACTTTTGCAGCCGCGACGTAAGATAATTTCGACCTTTTCGAATGCATGCATAAAAATACCGCCTCAAAACGCTTAGCGTACTTCTCACTCATTTTTGTTTGGTTGCGTTTACGGGAAAGTTTCGAACGACACTAACCTGAGTTAGCACTGGCATCGTCGCTCTTGAGTGGGACTATTATGCAGCAAAAAGCAGAACGAAATATATCCTGTAGTTACAAGAAAAAAACCGGTTATTTTCTTCTGACACTGACTGTACTTTAGTATTCATAACGCACTAAATCAAACTTTTTCCGAGCTTCAAAAAGTGGTTCGATGATATGCAATTAGTACTGTAGTACCCATGAAAATACGGAGTCATATTTTTTAACTAAGAGAATGTGAATACTACAACGTTGGCCAAAAGTATTACGTACCCCATTAATTACTGAATTTTTCGATTTAAAAAGTGAAATAATGATATTTTATTAATAAATCAGTACAAATATAAGGAATTAGCGATAAAACATTAATATTCAGTAGGTCCACCCTTTGCTTTGATAACAGCAGCAGCAATCCTCTGCGGCAAGCTTTGCACATTCGGCCATACTTATATCCCGAAAAAATATCTCGGGATTGTTATTTTAAAACTCCACATTCCTGAGATTAACGAAATTATCCGGGATTAAATACACACCTACAAGCGCACATGAGTACATCTGTCCTTGTTCGTTGCCTTCACTGTTGTGCTAAAAATTGAGACAAACTAGCGTTAAAAGTCGTCACATTAACATCACTCCTTGAGCATTTTATGGCTGCCGCACAAATTGCAAATAAAAACTACTGCACACATGAAATGATCTAAGTAAGAAAAAGAAAATATATAAAGTAGAACGTCAAGCAAAAACAAACATTGCATTGCATTGCAACAACAAAAGGGAATACAGACAAATTATTAACAACAACAAAGAAATCACCACTCGACGGGAAGTGGTTACAGCATCCTGTTGCCGGCTCTACTTGATACCCTTTCGCCAAATTCAGAACATACGTTGGCTGTTAGGGAACAGTGCAGTGAAGGTAATTGCAAACGACAACAGACGCGTCTGCATACACAAACAAACCAAGCGTGGATTTGTTACCCAGCAAAAAAATGCAAATCTAAAGCATTATTTTATGAAAAGGGCTGGGGAAAGTACAACAAAGTAAGGGAACAAGGAGTAGTGGTACATACATACATACATACACCAGTAAACACACCTACAAACGTCTGCAATACTAGGCAGTCATTCGTCAATGAAGAAATGCAAAAATTAATCTCTCACTCATTCCCCTATCCCCTACTCGTACTCGATTCCATCTATCTTATAGGCACTCGCCAATTATTAACGAAAATTACCCGAAGTCGTCAATTTAACACTTTGAGCATTACAACAACTCAACTAGTGGTGATTCGATTTGTTTTTGTTTTTTTTTTTGCTTTTTAGTAATTCATTACATATGTGCATGTGTGTGTATTTGTATGTGTATGGGCTTGTTGCGATACCACACCAAGTTGACTGTAAATTATCCGCCAACGCTTGAGTCGGAGTTGAAATTTGAAACGTTTACCGTACGCTATTTGGCGAGTTGATTGTTTTAGTACTTGCCGTTGTTGGTCCATTTGTTGAGCGATTTTCGGTTAATAGTTTGTTGTATGTACTCGGCGATAAAACTTTGATAGCTGCAATAAAATTCACTATTATTTATAGCTCTAGTCGATAACCTAATAGGGAGATGCATTTTAAGCAATTCGTTGTCCAATCTAATGGCAACTGCTTCCTTGATATAAACAAATAAAGAAAAAACTAAGAAAAAAGAAAAAAAATACAAAGAAAAAGAAAAAATACAAAAAAACTGATTTCAAAAGACAAGAATTGGCAGTAAATGTAATTGAGTAAAACAAAAAAAATGGAAACGAAGTGTTGCTTGTATGCTCGGTATTAAACAAATTGAAAATAATCGTTGCTTTCAAGATAATATTCTAAAATACTTGTACAGATAATAAATGTTCAAAATTTTACAGTAGCCGTATTCATGAAACTTAATATTTTCTTAATTGTTTAAAGCACTTCACATAAAAAAATATAATGCAATCAGGTTTCTACTGTTGAGCGGGATTGGGTAAAACGAGAAGTCATCGCGTATGCTGGCAATCGTTTGGTGACCTCGAGCAAGAATTCACACAAACTCTGCGTAATATTATAAAAGCATAATTGGAGGAGGTCAAGAAGTGGGATTAAGAAAATGGTGTATGGTTTACCTGTGTGTGAAGAAAAAACCCGTCGCACTTAAGCGGATTGTGCTTAATATTTTGCTCGCCTGTGAGATTGCAGCAAATTGCGCCTTTTGTCTACGATTTCATTCGCATAGCGCATGTCTCCACTTCTCAAGTGACCTATGAGATTGTAAATTGATAGCATACACTGCGTGTATACTAAATAAACGATGGTTCTTATATTTCTTTTTCTAAATTTGCATTAGCCTACTATCATCACGATGTACAGAATGCAGAAGTGGGGTCAATATCAGACTGACAATCAGCTGATTTGCTGGTGTAACCGGGGTTGTGACAGCGGCTTGTTTACGAAAAAACTGAAACTGTTCTGGTGATGTACGAAAAAATCAACACAACCATCGCTGCTGTTGTTAATTTCGTTTTGTCGTTAAAATCAAATAATCGCAAGAAAACTGAAGACAAATCAGCTAAACTACTGCTATATCGTGGTATGGAGGCGCTTCGGTTTTACTTGTTTATTCAGAAGTTTGACGTTTTGCTGGAATTTCCCAAATACTTTAAAGGAGCCAATACATAATAATGACAAATGTGTTTACGGATGGCTCGAAGTTGGACGGAAGAGTTGGTAGGGGAGTATTCTGCGAGGAGCCCACCCTCAAGCTCAAATTTGGGATTCCAGACCGCTGCAGTGTTTTCCAAGCAGAGGAAGCCGCAATTAAGGAAGTGGTGGATTACTTGATTACTTCTGTAATTACTGTAAAAGACGTAAATATCTACATCGAGAACCCAGCGGCAATTAGGGTTTCGGGCTCGGTGTTTTTACTTTCAAAAGCCGTCCTTTGGTATTAGGACACATCTGGGTTCACTGTCACAGCAACATAGGGGAAAACTGCCGGACTGATGAGCTGGCTAGACAGGGGACGCTAAAGACAGTTTCATCGCAAAACAAGAGGACTGAGGTGCCCTTGAGAGTCTGTGTTCTACTCCTGAAAAGATGGGCCTCGCATCAACTCAGCGAGCGCTGGACTAGTGCGCAAACGTGCAAAGTCGCAAGATTCTTTTGGCCCCGGGGAGATCGCACCTCGCGCTCGAGGGAACTTCTGAGGCAAGCAAAGCCGCAGCTCCCGAATTTGGTAGGTATTCTTGCCGGACCGGACACTGTCCGTTAGGTGTCCATGCGGTGAGACTTGGGATTGCTTCAAGTCCTTTCTGCAGAAGCTGTATGGAGGATGAGGTGAAATCATATCAGTCCTTATTACAACGGACAAATTTTAATTATTTTTCCAAGTGGGACACAAAAGACCATGAGGTCGAAGTGTAAATCTGTAATAAATATACTTCTAAAACTCTGTAATCAACGACTTCGAAACCAAGTATCCATTTTTATGAGTTTAGCTCAATTTTAGTTTGTTGTTGTTTTGGACCTTAAAGGGTTAACCACATATTCCCATGACAACCGTGTGTATGTACCGAAATGACTCGCGTTTTTTCACGACCACGGGCTGTCGCCCAAAAAGCTAGCGATGTCTAGTGCGCTAAACCTCCCCCAATTTTATTCGAAACTATTTTTTTTTTTCTTGGTGCTTTCATATTTGATTATTACAGTGTAAGTTTCAAGCGTTAATTGAAGTAAAAACAAAACACATTCTTAGGGTTTTTACCGCTGATTTTTTGGCCCCAGAATTTTGTTCAGCGCGAGAGAATATATTGGAATCCAGTCTCATAACAAACAGAAAAAATATTACAATTTTGCAAACCTGTGTGCTTTATCGCCGAGCTGCCGATGCTTAATAGTGCATCTTCTTGCAGGAATTCTGATATGTGATCAAACTTAGTTAAGAAAAGTTGGCTTTACGAGAAGCAAACTGCCGCTGCCTCAATCCTCTTTATATTTATCCTAAAATTTTATGAATTATAATTTTTTAATATTTTCTGTTGATGCAACTGTCGCACAGTTAAATCTATTCCATTCATACTTTTATTTCAGTTCAAAAGGCCAATTAGAATGAACAATTACATTATGATGAGCGTATTGCGAAGAAAGGTACTGCAAATAATATTCTTATTTGAGCCAACTGTGATATATCAGCAAGTGGATGATGAGGCAAGTACACCAAGAAGTTGCTCAGAGCTTTTCGGCAGCTTTTTGTTGTTGTTGTTTTGGCCTAAATGTAATTTAGTAGTTGCTGCCAAAAACAGCCTTGACATATGCTTTTAATTTATTAAATATTCAATAAATAATAAACAAATATTTTCCATCTTGACCGAGTTCGCTGCTAGTGGCTGTTGAAGTGTGTTTAGCTCTCTCCGGCACTGATATTGTGCTCGCAAAATGAAGCATCAAGTAGAAACATAGAAGAACTCAAAAAACTTTTCTAAGAAGAATATGCGATAAGCGCTCGCCGTATTTATATCCAAGCGCTGTCACTTTATCAACATCGTCATCATCCTCACGGCAATTACTGCTCGGGGTGAGACAGTGCTTCCTTTACAATATCTCTCCATACGACTCGGTTCTTTGCATCGCTCATCAATCATATAGGAGTTGAAGGTATTTTTCATTATCCGCTTGTCGTCCATTTCGAATAGATGCCCAAACCATCGTTACCTGTGCGCCTTAGCAAAACGCACAACGTTTTGGTCCGTTATCAGTTGTTCGAATTCGTTGTTGTAGATTATTTTATAAGTTCCATCAGGTTCCTTTACTGGACCAAATATTTTCCTCAATATCTTTCGCTCAAAGCATTGGTGGTGGTTTTTAATGTTGTAGTAGCCATAACTAATTCATCGCAGCCATAAGTTGCTATTGGTCTTATTAATGGTTAATGGTTAATGGTTGTAAAGGGTTAAGGAGTAGCCCTTTAGCACTGCGACCATATTGATCTATTGTGCACCCTATGCTGTCTATTGACTGTTAAGTATGCTTATGAATTGTACCAGCTCCTTCTGAGGGAGTGATTGAAGGTCTACATCTGTAAGCATAAACTTGTTTAAAAACCTTTTCCTTCTGTGCGTCAACCCCGGACATTCGATAATGAGATGTTCCATAGACTCCTCATCTTCGCAGCAGAATCTGCAGGTGCTGGTGTTAGTTATGCCTAATTTATGTAAGTGTTTGTTGCAAATGAAGTGACCCGTGAGGGCGCCTGTGAGAGTGCGAATGCTCTTTTTGTTTAACGTGAGGGCCATGTTGGCTCTTTTAGCGTTGAAACTTAAGAACTTTTTGGAGTGTCTAAGACCCTCTACATTGTTCCAATGCTGGTTTAATAGAGTTTTGGCCCAGTATTTTATTTTTTGTTTTAGGTTGTTTTTGTTGAAACCGAACATAGGACTAGGTCCGATGAAGTTTTCATCTGCCCCTTTTTTGGCTTGAAGGTCTGCCTTTTCGTTGCCGTCATATCCCTCATGTCCCGGTACCCAAATTAATGATACATTGTTTTTGGATGCCAGATTATTGAGTGCCTTGTGGCATTCTAAGAGGGTTTTTGAGTTGTATGTATAGCTATCTAAAGCTTTTAGGACTGATTGGCTGTCCGAGAGTATTTTAATCCTTACTCTCTTGTGGTTTCTGCGTTGCATGATGTTTACTGCTTCCATTATTGCGTATAGTTCCGCTTGGAAGATAGTAGTGTCCCTGGTGAGAGTGTATGATTTGTGGATTCTGGGCCCCACTACACCTGCTCCTACACCATAAGGTGTTTTTGATCCATCAGTGTACCATTTTTGTGAATCATCATTCATCCATTTCGGGTTTGTTTTCCACTCGATCCTCTCAGGAAAGGTAACTGTGTATCCTTTTGTGAAACTGAGGATTGGGTCGATGTGGTCTGAAACTTGAGCCATGCTTATGGTGTTTTTGATTTTATTTAGGATATTTAGGTGACCGGTGAGGTTGCCTAATTTGAAATTTACTTTCATGTGTAGCATGAGTGCTTGCGTAGCTGCTGGATTGCTATATGAAGTGGTGGGAGATTAAGGAGTGCTTCCATGCCAGCTGTTGGGGTAGTTCTCATAGCCCCTGTGATGCTTAGACAAGCAAGCCTTTGTACTTTTCCCAGTTTGGTTATCGCTGTTTGTTGGATAGATTTGCTCCACCATACTAGTGCCCCATACAGTATGATTGGTCTAACCATTTGGGTGTATATCCAGAGGGCCATACTAGGGCTGAGGCCGCAGGATCTCCCTAGTAGTTGTTTGGTTGCCCACAAAGATTTCGTGGCTTTTTTTGTTATATTATTTATGTGTGATTCCCAAGTGAGTTTTTTATCTAAGGTTCAACCTAGATACTTGACCTCTTCCTTTAGTTCTATCACTGTTTCATTTATTTTCAATGTAGGAAACTCTAATTTTCTTTTCCTTGTGAAGGGGATTATTGTGGTTTTGTTAGGGTTGATCGACAGCCCCTCCTTTTTACACCATTCCCATGTTGCGTTCAAGGCATTTTGCATTAAGTCTGTTAGTGTCCTTTCATGGTTGCCTTTTATTATAACAGATATGTCATCTGCATAACCAATGGTTATAAATCCCTTATTGTTTAGGTGCTGCACCAAGTCATCAACTAGTAGGGACCATAGCAGTGGAGAAAGAACTCCTCCTTGCGGACATCCCTTTACTGTTGTGACATTAAGTTCAGCTTGGCCTAACGAGGCTTTAATAATCCTCTGATTAAGCATTTGGCTTATCCAGTGAGTTAATATTGGGTTTGCACCTCTTTTTTCGAGTGCTGTTTCCATGGATTTGTAATTTGCGTTGTCGAAGGCTCCCTCTATGTCCATAAAGGAACATAGGGCTATTTCTTTTTGATTTAGGGCCTTTTCTATATTGACAACGAGTGTGTGCAGTGCTGTGACTGTGGATTTCCCTTTTGGTAAGCAAATTGCAGCTTATGAAGGGGTTTTTTGAAGATTACTTCTTCTCTTAGATGGTATTCGAGTAGTTTTTCCATTGTCTTTAGCATGAACGATGAAAGACTGATTGGTCTGTAAGATTTTGGAGAGTCGGGGGGTTTGTTACCTCCCTTAGGAATAAATATTACCTTCACTTTCCTCCATATCTTTGGAATGTATTCCAATATTAGGCTAGCTCTGAAGATTTTCACCATGACTCGGATCAGTTCCACAGTGCCTTTGGATAGAAGTGCTGGGAATATACCATCCCGCCCTGGTGATTTAAAGGGTTTAAAGGAGTTAATTGCCCACTCTACCCTTTCGAAATTTATGATTTTATTGACAAATGAGTCCGTAGATCTCCGTTGATGGTGAGTTACCATGTCTAGACTATTGTCGATTGATGGGTCATGACTTTTGCAATCTGGGAAGTGAGTCTTTAGAAGAAGCTCTAGTGTTTCTACGAATGTGTTGGTAATAGTTCCGTTTGGACCCTTTAGTGTTCCTATGGGACTTGAGTCACCTTTGGAAAGTGATTTTTGGATTCTAGCTGTTGCTGGAGTATCTTTTAGATCCTCGCAGAAGTTTTTCCAAGAGTTTCGTTTGGATTTCCTTAGTTCTTTGTTATAGTTAGTTAGGGATTTCCTATATTCGTCCCGTTTGTTTGTTTTCTTTGCAGTGTTGAATAGTTTTCTCGTTGCTTTCCGAAGTTTGTCAAGTTTGTTGTTCCACCAGGGGACCCTCTTCGTGGAGGATTTAATTTTTAGTGGACAACAGTCTTGATATGAGGCCATGATTGAGTCAGTCATTTCTGTTACTGCCTCTTCTAGTTCCTCTGTTGATGTTATTTTGCTTACGCTGTTATTAAGCTTAGCTGAAAGACATTCATTGTATCTTTTCCAGTTTGCAGTTTTTGGGCTTCTGTAAAGTGTGGAGAACTTTACTACCCCATTTAGGTCAAAGAGTATGTGTTTGTGGTCAGACATTGAGTCCTCATCCGAGACTCTCCAGTTGCTGATCATATTCAAAGTTTTGTTAGTAATTAGAGTTAAGTCGAGTACCTCTTGTCGTATTGCGTTTACAAATGTGGGTTTATTACCCCTGTTTACTATTGTTATATTACTAAGTAATAAAAATTCAAGGAGTGACTCACCTCTGTTGTTTGTATTTGTGCTACCCCATGCCACATTGTGGGAGTTGGCGTCGCATCCAATTACGAGGGTTAGATTGTGGGTTTGGCAGTACTCCACTAGGCCTCTTATTTTTTCTGGTGGTACTATGTCGGCGTCTCCGGGGAAATAAGCTGAGGCGATTACGACCTCTCTCTTGCTTCCGCCAGACTCCGCTTCGACCAGTATTGTTGAAGTGTCGCCATCCATGTATTCTGTGAATGGCAAGAATTTAATATTGGTATCTATGATTATCGCAGCCCTAGGTTTGACAGCGTTTTTGTCATAAATTACCTGTGTGTTTTGGACATTGAGGCCTTGAGGACGGCCTCTGTAGATCCAGGGCTCTTGGATCAACCCTATGTTGATTCCTCCGGCAAGTCTTCTGCTAAGCTCAGTGGTGGCAGCCTTAGCATGGTGAAGATTTGCCTGGAGGCACCTCATTTTGCCGGTTGGTTTTCGGAGTCTTTGGGAGGACTTTCGTCCTCTTCCTGTAACTCCACTGACTCCATTTGGTCAACTAACTCTTCGGTCGTTATATTTTCAGCTTTCAGCCTGAGGGTCACTTGTATGAAACGGTAGTTTACCCTACCATTGTACTCCTTCAGGCTGGCGGCTGATTTTTGGTCTACCGCTACGACTAGCGTTACGTTGGAGCCTCTTTCGGCTCTTTTAGCACGCGCCAGGAATCAACATTAAGGCCTTTATTCTGCCCCTGCACAAAGTCCAGTATCTTGGCTGTCTCGACTTTGACTGAGTTGGGAAAGTACCCCACTGCGATCCGAGAGTGAGGAATTTTTGATTCCTCTGTGGCCCACAGTGTTGCACCCTCCCACGGCGACGCATTAGAAATGGCCGCCTTGACCCATTCCGCCGAAGTGCTCTCCTTACAATGCAGGACAAGGTATCCTGCCTTGTAAGTAGTGCCCAAGAACGCTGGTTTTGTGGCCATGTTTTTCCCCGCCACTATTTTGTCTAGTAGGAATTGTTGGATGGAGTCCATTTGTTCGGTTGTCAGTACCGTGTTGGGGTAGTCCCTAGCAAGTACTGCCAACCTGACTCCTGTTGTTATGTCTTTGTATGTGGCAGTGGGCTGCCACTTTTTACTCTTTAGAGCTGCGTCTTTCGATGTGGACGGACCATCATCTTTAGGCCGCTTTTTTGCTGTTGCTTCGGGTGGTGTGTCCTCAACCGACCTTAGTCGTTTCGGCCCCGTTGCTGGTTTTCCTGTGTTTTTACACATGGGCTCCAGAGCCTTAGCATAGGCTTCTTCTCTGGTTAGCCCTTTTTTTAAGAAGTGTACAAGTCTTCTCTTGCCCGCACCACTGAGCCTTTTTGACTGTTCCGTTTTCGGCCCTTCGCCATCGGTGTTTGGAGTCGTCTCGGCAGTTCTCACGCCTTCAACTGCGGACCGTTCCTCCTTATTAGTTTGAGGCTTGGTGGCCTCTTCCTGTTGAGGTGTTACCGCCTCTGGTTTTTGAGGTTTTTTGTTCGCCTCTTGGTTGAAGCCTTCTTGGCCGCTTCCGCCATTTTTTTCTTTTGATTGCTGGTATTCATTTTGTTCCCACGAGTAAAGGGGTATATCGGTCACCTGCGCCAGTGCCCCGGTAGCGCAGGAAGGCATTTTTGAAATGGGGCCTCGCCAGGGCGCCCCAAGTCCGCATACTAGCGACTAGATCCCCCTCTAGCCAAGCATCCCTCGGCGTATGCTGTTCCACCTTGGATTGGGGATTTATACTTACCCAAGGAAGTTTACTCTTCCCGCCCGACTATATTAGCCAGGACCCCAACAGAGACATGACCGTGCTGGGGTATCCTGTTTCCAGTGGCCACCACGGGGAGGAAATAGTCGCACTTCCGACAGTCTTGCAGTTACGGCACAAAGTCCACGAAGGCCTTTGCGTTATTCCCCCTGCAAAGACTGCCAGCAATGACCACCTTGGTCTTATTAGGTCACATGTCAAAAAATTTTATGGGGAATATTTTGTGTAGTTACAACAAAAACAATACTTATTATAATGAAAATAAAGAATAACTTCTATGTATGCTAGGAGTCGTGTTATTGAAACAGTTCGTCAAATTGCACAAACTTTTCCTTTACAAGAGCAATATTTATAACGAAAAAAAAATTAAAATAAATACAATCAAAATTGTCTTACCAAAACAAAAAAGAAAACGAGAACAAGCACACCTATATTAGTAAAACTGTTGTATCTGCCACAGCAGCAGTAGAAGCAGCAGCAATGAATGACACAAAAGTTGTTAGTGGTTTTACGTACAGCGGTCAGCAGCTGTATGGCAGTTGATGGGTACAAAGCAACAACAAAAATAACCGCAAATCGCCTGCACCTTAAAAATGAAATAAAATAATCAGAAAGCAACAACAGCATATTACAACAAAAACCTAAGTTTGTCTCCCCACAAAGTTGTTTGGTAACCCAGTCGTGTAATCGGCAGTTGGCAACCAGCTATGGGCAGTCTATAACGCAAGCCAAAAAAAAACAAAAACACCAATACCAATAATTGCAGTTAGTTGCACAGCGACATTTTTGCTCACTGATACCACCACCACCACCAACAAACCACCGCCACTGCACGGTTTCAACTGTTACGAGTAGTTAGACTCTCTCAACGCTAAAAACCCATGGCGCTCCCATTCACTACATTTGTCCCGCTACCATTTCTGTCTTAGCCACTAGCACATTTCCATTTATAAAAATTGTTTTTCTTTTCTGCGCTTTCTTGCTTCTCACAGCAGAAACTTTTTTCCAATTTTTGGGTTAAAATAATTTCTTTTTCCTTATTGTTGTTGTTATGGCTTATTTCATTAACTCTGCGTTTTTATTTTAATTTTAATTTTTATTGATAGTTTCACTCTTTCACTGCCCGCTGCAAAAGTTTGCAGATTGATATCTGTTACATCTTTCCATTTTGTAACTATTATTATTCTTTTATTCTCTCTTTTATTGCATTTTTATTGCATTTTAATCCTTCTTTAGGCAAGAAGAAATTTTTCAAAGCAAAGCGCAAAGGAAAAACTTAATTTTCTAGCGGAGAATGGGCAACTTTATACACATGTCAGTGTCTTCTGATACTAGTTGTAACAATGACAACAACAACAACAATTACAATAAGAACAACAACAATAATAACATACATAAATTGCTGTTGTGTATTGTTTTTGTGGCAATCAATTTGCTTTATTGCGCTCGGCTAAAATGTTCGCAGCTTTGCGTAATGAGGTCAACGGCGATGATGCTGAATGGATCGTTTTGTAAGTTGTCGCATCAAAATTACTTTCTAGTTTCGTTTCGTTTTATTTTATTTTTTGTTTTTCGTTGTTATTGCTTTGCGTTGAACAAAATGCTTGTTCCACTAATTCCTGGTTGTGCTACTAATTTAACTGGCCACTTCTTAAAGTCGGTAGAGTGAGTGAAAACCATATATATATAACTAATTTTTAGACAAATAAGCAACTACAGCAAGACTCGGCCTGACTCAGTAGGGTTCTCTCCAAGGGCCACTCTTGTAAAACTCTTGTCAAAAGAGAGATGGGGAATGGGCTGAATCTGCAGGCGAATCTTTAAAAATCCTTATTGATGCCCATTCCCCGGAAAATTCTATTGCTCCAGTCTGTAACGAAGGCGCGAATCGGCAGGAGGGGTTACCTGCGATGTCCCTGACACCTTTTCTATCCGTCAACAGAATAAACTGGGCAATCGAAAGCTTTTCCCTTTCAAAGCTCCAGACATCGATGGTATCATGCCAGTAATGCTTCAGAAGACTGAAACTGAAAGCTGGAAAAAAAACCAAGGTGGTCTTCATTCCTAAATCAAGAAGGAGAGGCCACGTCTTGGCCAAGGACTTCAGACCCATAAGTCTTACCTCCTTTATTCTCAAGGTGTTCGAAAGAGTGATCTACTATCACATTCGAGAGCACTTTGTAACCAGACTTTCTCCAGCCCAACACGCTTACCTAAAAGGGAAATCTATCAAGACAGCCTTGCATGTGGTAGTAGGGACCGTAGAGAAATCTCTGGAGGGAAAACAATTCACTTTGGCGGCCTTTATAGACATAGAGAGCGCCTTTAATAATGTTACGGCTGAGTCAATTGTCACTGCTCTAAATAGGCTAGGGGTAGAAAGACCTATCTACCTCTGGATCTCGTCCCTGCTTGGTGGTAGGGAAATAAATGCTGTGGCAGGAGGGGCTAGAATCACTCGCCTCTTCTTTGGCTAGTAGCTATGGATGAAGCTTAAGTAGGGGTGGGGTAAAGGTGGTAGCATATGCCAATGACTTCGTCATAATGGTCTCAGGACCCTTGCCATTAGTAATGGCTGAATTTATGAAAGGTGCACTGGCTATCCTCAGTAGTTGGGCTGCCAGTTCCGGTCTCAGAGTCAATTTTGATAAAACGGAGTTGATGCTATTCACCTGAAAATACAAGCCTCCACCTTTTAAGCTGCCAAGACTAAACAACCAGTGTCTTACTCTCTCATCGGAAGTCAAGTATCTTGGTGTGATACATGAGCCCAAGCTTCACTGGAAGCTGCACAGAGTAACTTGAGTTAAGAAAGCCAATATAGCCTTCTACGCCTGTAAATCTATGTTCGGGGGGTCTCAAGCCACGTGTCGTACTTTGGATGTACCAAACTTAGTGGTTCTGCCAATTTTTACATATAGTTGTCTAGTTTGGTGGGTCGCTCTTCAGTAGGGCTACAACACCAATAAATTAGAGAGAGTGCAGAGAACTGCATGTGTGGACATCACTTGTGCTTGTAGAACATGTCCCACTGCTGCGCTCAACGTTATTCTGTACTTACTTCCTGTGGATCTGCAAGTTAAATCCATTGCTGCTCAGAGCGCTATTAGGTTGAAGGAGATTGGCCTTTGGATACAACTTCCTGTAGGACATAGTAGCATCTTGAAGCAGATCTCCCTTCCTTCTCTGTTCTTCGCACTGATCTCTCCATCCGCAAACTGTGATTTTGAGGGTTGTGCTATGGCTATCTTTCCGAGCAGGCAAGACTGGAAAGAGGGGAGAGCCGGCACGGATATAGGTACATCCGTCTTCACTGATGGGTTCAAGATGGAATCTGGAGTGGGATTGGGGTTTTTTTCTAAATCAGCCAGCATTTCGGTCTGCTTTAAACTGCCGGAAACGAGCAGCGTTTTTCAAGCAGAGGTCTTCGCGATCCTGCAAGCATGCAAAATGTTTCGGGATCGCTGTTGGGAGGGAGACATTAATATTTTTTCCTATAGTCAATCTGCGATCAAGGCCCTGTCATCGCCGTATTGCAGCACTCTTCTGGTGAACTCCTGTAAGGAGTAACTCAAACGTCTCGAACGTGCAGGAAACATTTCCCTTATCTGGGTTCCTGGGCACAGGAATATAGAGGGAAATGAAATTGCCGATGAGCTTGCCAGGAAGTGGTCGACAGAATCGCTTTCAGCTGTCCCCTTCTCAGTCATCGGTGTCTCCTGGACCGTTTTTAAAGGGAAACTACACAATTTCTTTCTAAAAAAAGCGCAAGGCATATGGAGGTATGTCTCATCGTGTGCTATTTTGAAAAAACTATGGCCTCAATACGATAGAAACAGAACGCCTAAGGTAATGGGAATCCCCCGCCATTCAATTTCCAAACTCATTGCGGTGTTCACTGGTCACTGGGTGGTCGGTACTCATGCGGAGAAGCTTGGAATTCCGTACAACCCCTATTGTAGAAGCTGTGGGGATCCTGCAAAGAAAGAGACTGTGGAACACTTTCTCTGCAAATGTCCGGCTCTGGCGGCTAGGCGCTTGGGATTCCTTAGCGTGCCCTTTGGGGATGACTTGAAGAAATTCTCAAGCCTATATCCCTTTTCTCTCCTCCACTACATCAACAGCACTGGATGGCTGTAGACGGTTTTTCTCTTCCCTAAATCTTTTACAGGTAGTGGTCCACATTATGGTATCAAACCGGCACGTAAGTGCTACTTGAAGGGTAGCTGGGGTATTCTTGCCATCTTACCTACCTACCTACCTAAGCAACTACAGCAAATAACTTATTCTCAAAACAATTGCTTTCTTCGCATTCTCATACAAATGAATGCATGTTATTAGTTATAATTAAGAGCCGACAGACATAGCACTCTAGGAAGAAAATAGGTTTTCATATCAGGTAATTCTATCATTTTTAAAAAATGAAAGGAAAAAGTTAAAAAAAAAAATGTTTAAAGTTCTAAAAAAATCATATAATAATATTAAACCTTATGGTCGCCATCCTCTTGCCGGGAAGACACGCGAGATGCAGTCAGAATAACTTCAGATCATTTTTGTTTAGACGCTGGGCCAAGAAAGGCAGGGTTTTGTCAGCCATCGAAATCTAAAACTATTCAGCTACAGAATAAACTATTTACACTCGAAGTGTAATCAATTAAAAGGGCCATAAATTTAGGTTGAAAAATTACTTTTATTGAATTCAAAGTAAACAATGTGTGAAAATAATACAAAATTAAGAAGCAATTTACTTTTACTCAATATAGCCACATTTTACCTTGACTATGGCCTTGAGGCGGTTCAGAAACGAATCGCAAGCTGCCCGAATGTGACTTGCAGGTATTTTGGCGCACTCCCGGACAGTGGCTTTTTCAGCGCCTCGAGACTGGTACATCTTTTAGTTCGGACCTTGTACTCCAAAATGGTCTAAAGAGAATAATCCATCCTAGTGAATTTGAAAGTCATTGTGTGGGCGTTGTGAAGTTCGGAACGTTGTTTTTTAGCCATTCTTGGTTCACTCGAGCTTTGTGAGACGTTGCCGAGTCCTGTTAAAACGTCCATGAGTCTGCCACCAAAATGTTTGCCCCCCACGGCTTCAAAGCAACCTCCAGAATACTTTCCTGATAATATTTCGTATTTACTTTGACGCCAGGCTCCATGAAAGCGATTGGAGGGCGCCCATCTGCGGTTACAGTGGCCCAAACCATTACCTGTGGCGGGTGCTGCCTCCTGTTGACCAACCGATGACTCAAATTCTCGTATGAACGGTCGGTCAAATAAACCCTATCGTTTTGGGAGTTTAAGACTTGCTCAATTTGAAAAATTTTCTCGTCAGAAAACATAATGTTCGGAAATTGATCGCCTTCGGCCAAGCGAACCAACTCCTTCGCTCGCTCAAGTCTGACTTATTACTGCTTTGGTGTGAGATCATACGCCTTTTCGATCTTTTAAGGCTTGACTCGAGATAATTATTCAGTATTCGCCGGATGCTATGGTCAGATATTTTCAGTTATTTCGCCATTTGATTGGCACTTCATCGGGAATTTCGCTCAAGCCGCTTCTTCACTTTTTGAACCATTTCACGTGACGTTGAAGTCTTCTGATAACCACCTCCATGACGTTTCGCGATGCTACCAGTACCATTGTAACGAGTAATGGTGCGATAAATCAAAACTTTATTTACTTTAAAGTGCTCCAACTCACGAACAATCGCTGGTTATGATTTTCCAGCCAAATATAATGCAATCACACTATTACGATTGAAGTCCATTACTGATTTTCGCGATTACTCGGAGCAAAATGCTTCCCCGAGCTTGTAAACAATACTCTGAATGCCTGTGCATCAGTTGTTCGAGTAGGCTGAAGTTGCTTATACTTCGAGTACCGGACCCTGTACATATAATATAAGTTCCAATCGATCCGTTAAGGAGCAAAGGGCCGTTGGAGGTTTTTTCAAACTGTTATGTCGTTTGCATGAGTTTTGTTCTCGTTCCAGCTTAACTGGATTTCGATTTCCAGCTGCCTTCTCCAGTAATGAGCTGTTCTTCCTCTATGTCTGCTGCCTTGTGGGTTCCATATAATGGTTCTTTTAGCGATTTCATCGGGTTGTTTGCATAGTAAATGGCCAGTCCAATTCCACTTACATTTTACAATTTCTCCATTGATCGGTTGCTGGTGTGTAACAGCGCCACAGGCTGTCATTTGTTATTGTATTGGGTCAGAAGATTTTGATAATTTGGCGCAGGCCCTTATTGTTAACACTTGTACTTTCTGTATGCCTTTCGGTGCTGTATTCCCCGTTTGGCAATCGTACAACAGTGCTGATTTTACGCTCGATCTGAAGGTTTTTAGTTATAAACTCATTAGCTGAATAAAAAGATAGAGATCACTATTTACAGAACGCGGCTCTCAGCCATTTTTAAGAAATCAGCTCAGCATTTCCTGACGCAACTGAGGTTATGAGAGCGGTTTGTTCACGCAAAAACTAAGATTGTGTTGGTGATATACGAAAAAAATCAACGCAGTCTCCAGCCATGCTATCAAATTCGTTGTCATCTAAACAACTACTGATTGGACGAGTGTGTGAATGCAGGTAAAATGAGCGGGCAGAATTCTATTGCCGAATGCCCCGTGAAGTGGTAGCCAAAGTTACTCGCACAGCTTTTGATTTGGATGGCCAAGCCTTGGAATGTAATATCCTCGGCTATATCATAGTCACGCATTTATTGAGAGAAAGAGAAAAGATAGGATGATTTAAACAAAAAAGGTCTAAAGTGTAGGTACTCGTAAGCGAGCTTTCACTCGCTTAAATGGGCTAAAAATTTACCATGCGAGCAGTTTAACTATGAACTCCTGAATAAGATTTTTCTAGCAAGAATTGAAAGTTTCACGAGCTCTAGACGACTATTGTAAGTGGGAAGATCATATAGTGAGTCTTATCGAATATCCCTGACGGCAAAAAGTAATAATTGCTTTCTAATATATTCGAGCCTATCCATATGTTCATATGTAAACTTGGTAATGCGGGTTCCAGACTATCGCACAATACCTAGTTTCGCTCACACTGAAGTCACAAAGCGGACGTTATTATAATCACACCACTTTGATCAAAAAGTTCGCAGAATATATTTAGAAAATTTTAAATAAAAGTTGTATCCTCAAAATTAATATTATCGCCTTCAAGGTACTCCCTACTTCATGTACTGGCAACGCTCTTATGTCAACTTTTGATCCATCTGTTGAAACATTTCTGGAACTCTATTTTCAGTATAGCCAGCAGATCCGTCTTCAATGGTTCCACTACTTTTTTCGGCTGCTAAACATGGTTTTTTGCCTCGATCATACAGAAAAAAACTCGCAGATAGCGATATCAGTTGAATTCTATGACTGTTGAATTGTATTCGCTTCGTTCTTGTTTAACAATTATGACGGCGCTTTCGACGATCCACTAGTTGTTTTCCCAGAAATTATTTCTTTTTTGGCGAATTGCTTCACGTAAACGTCTCATAACGTCCAAATAATAATCTCTATTAACTGTCTGACCTTCTGGCAAAAATTCGTAGTGTACAATACCGTTGTAATACATAAAAACCGCTAAGATGATATTAATTTGGACGGCAGCACCTTTGCTATCTTATACAAAATTGAGTATACACGATTTAGTTCCGTGCCTCGAACAATCTTTTTCAGCTCCAGATTAAAGAAATCACACGACAAGGAGTCGTCTTAGTTTTACGAGGAAACTAAACTCACACATGGCGTGGCATGCAAGTACCTTCTTATCCTCACCGAACACTGTCCGTTAAGTGTCCATGCGGTGAGGCTTGGGATTGCTTCGAGTCCTTTCTACAAAAGCTGTCTGGAGGACGAGGTGGATTTGTCTCAGCACCTTCTTTTCAGCTGCCCTGCTCTAGTCGGATAAAGTCTTAGATATCTGGGCTCTCACTTATTCGCTACATTTGCGAATATATCGGATTTAAATATCACAAATCTGGCGAAATTTATCAGTAGCTTGAAGCGCTTAATACGAACTTAAATCGCCACTGTTGGTCGTCATCCTCTAATCCAAGCACTTTCATCCTTTTTTCCCACCTGTCGGGTTCCTTCTCCTCTCCTTTTCCTCTCCCCTCCGTTGTATGGTATCACAACGGACAAATTTAAAATCTTTGTCTAAGTAGGCCACTCGCAAATGGCTATTTAACCTAACCCAACCTTCTTTCCTTTCTCTCGAAAGTGGCTTTAAAATTATAAAGAGATGGTATGTGTCGATTTCTCATGGGTATTTTCCAATACCTGCCATATTATGAAAACCTAATCGATTATTGATTTCCCGGCCTGAAGCCTTATTGGCTTTCACGCTGACATAAGGTCCAATCAGTTTTTTGATGATAAACTTCAACCTTTCGCATAATATGCTCGATAAGACTTTGTATGCGATGCTTATGCATGCACTCTACCGCTCCTCTTCGCAATTTTTGAATAGCTCAACTGGTAATCCGTCCGCTCCCGCGGATAATCGGGGTCTTCGTCTTCCCTATGACATCCACTGCTGTCACCATTCAGCAAGTGGGAAAAGTGTTCTCTTCATAACTGAAGTATGCTCTGGACGTTAGTCACCAGGTCACCCACCGCCTTTGTGTTTACAGGAGCACGTCCCCACCCTTGAAACGTTCTGTAAGTTACCCAACTTTCTGATACAATTTTCGGGCTTTTTGCTATCGACCAGCATATCAAGCTCTTCGCGCTTACGAATTTTTACCTTATTTTACTTACGTACATATCTCATCGCATTAAACCCAACCGCAATTCGAGGGAGCTATAAAAGTGACCGCATTGCTCGCAAATGCCGGTTTGTTGAGCAGTACATTCTGAAAGCAGGAGTGATAAACGATTGGCGAAACATCGAGTCAGATGTATTATGATTACAGACGTTCGAAGATCGATGTGTCCAGACCTACGTAATGTACTAGCACAGAGTTCGGACCTGATCCTGGCATCAAGCTACAATCGTAATCCGACTCGATGTGTTAGACCTCGGTACGTACGTACATCTTCAACATTGGAAGCAGTGTTGATTTAGACGCCGCAGGCTTAATAATACACAAATAGAATTCGGATCTGTAGTGTGTATTTTATTTGGCACACAAATTGAAGTGAATTTTTAAAAATGGAGGCGTGTCCTTCGTCTATCGTAATATCAATGGTTTGCTTTCATTCTAACGTGAGTTTTCCATGTCAACTTCATATCTACTTATAGAGTTAGTTAGTTAGATATTTCGCTTCCACGGAAAGACTTAGGTTAACACTCCTATGATATGGTAGTAATATTTAGTATCCAGTAGTAATACAGAATCAAGGATGATAGATTACCAGGTTTACATATCCAAAACAAAATTATGCAAGAAACTTCGGCTGCCACGTCACCTGGAATTTGGCAGCATAAATCTACCCGCTCATTCCACACAATATTGACAAACTCGAGCAATCTGTCTTTGTTTATACGGCAACGAAATAACAGGAGCGGAGATTGTAGTGATTTATTTCGTATATCACCAACACCACCTCAGTTTTTTATAAGCAGACCGCTGTCATAAGCCCAGTTACGTTAGCACATCAGCTGATTCTGAGAGCCGGCTAACTATCTGATGTTTGCCACACCTCCGCATTCTGTACATCGTGGTACAGAATGGTTTAAGTGATTGCATTCACCCAAAACTTACATTAATTTATGATTGCGAACAGTTCTCTTGCATTCACATTTTCTTCGGAATGCTTTTCTTCCATTCAGTTACACACTAAAGATATCCGAATTGAAAATTGTCAATTCTTCTGAAAGTGGCTTTTATATTTGCAATCAAGCAATCGCATTTTTGTAATGAGTTATGGGTGAATTAAATGTCCACTGGCTGAATAATTTTACAGTTATGTCACACATAAATAGAAGCGCTTAAAATGAAACACAAACAAAAATGGTAAACGTCACCCACAAAAATACACCAAAATTAACAGTTTAAGTAAGATAAAAACAACAAAAACAGTAACAACTTACCACAATCACATTAACTGCGCCTGCCACATCGTAACTAACAATAACAAGAGAGTCTTCTATGGCAGTAACTGGGTGCTATTAATGCAACAACAAATTTCATATTAAATTTTGCAAAAAGCACGCCTCTTTTAGAACGGCGTACAGTGGTATTTTGATGGCAAAAATAATCAATATTTCGCGCATTGAATTTCAAGAATCTAATGAAACAGTTGTAAAAATAAATATCTGAAAAGGGAAATCCACTAATTTTTCAGCAAAGTGTAATGAGTGATAAATAGAAATTGATTTAATGAAGCACCCAGTGCACTCCTGGGAACACACACGTCCTCCCTATCATGATAGAGAAGGAGGTTACCCCATAAGCACTGAGACTTAATCATATATTTGGCTATCGGATTGGCAATTTCACAGGGCATTTGCAATTTGCAAACAAATTCATAAGCAACCCTGCAGTGGAATTATGAGATGCAATAACTTTTGTGCTAAAATCTCGAGGAGGCAACTAGTCTGATTCGGGCACTCCGGGAAACAGGTAACTAGGCTCCCTACTGCCGAATACCATCACCGGATTCCAACCACCGCCAATCGTAGACGAGGGGCTTCAGCTGCCTCGTGAGACCCACGTAGCTTTCGTTAAACTATATTCTGGATATTGTAGCAGGTTAAACACCTACTCATACAGAATCGACCCCGCCATACTCTCTACAGTGAAACTTTTCTTGGGTGAACACTCACCGTCAGTCAGCTTTTGTCCGTCCAAGAG